>QFEY01001533.1:0-16849 GCA_003316435.1 Russula virescens
CGACTTCCATTGTGCGAATGTTTCGCCTTGTGTAAACCATGCGGCAGTGCCAGTGTGATGGGCTTCACGAGCAATGTTATGGTTCGACCATGGGTCTGGCGGTGATAACCAACGTTGAAGTTTCTCTTGGGTCTCGTTTGTCGTTGCCTGTGGACCTACCCGATCTGCTGTTCATGGCGGGAGCATTATCGCAGGAGTAACCCAAACTCACCTTTCGCCACGACCCTTAGAATCTGAGCAACTGCCATCTTAGTCTCTTCTCCTGTGAGCCTATCTAGTCGCTGGAGGGCAGATTCGATCTCATTTTCTCCTAGGAACTTCTTTGCATGCTTCTCTGCTATATATGAGTTACGAGCGTTTATTAAAGGAGAGACTTACTTAGTCTCCCTTGATTAACTTGTTTAGTTGCGAGAGCGAGGACAAATACCAGTTCGGCCATAACTTTGATGACTAGTTCGGTCATGGCAGGGATCGGTTGTTCGATCTCAGTATAGACTGTGACACGTTGAACAAAGCCCTCGATACATTCAAATACGTCGACTAGGTCGTCGTAGCTTGCTTTCACGGACTTGGGTGTCTGGTATTCTCGGGTCATATCGAAAAGTCAATGAGGAGAATATGGACGTATACCCACTGACAGAAGGACACTGATACCAGTGAAGATTGCCGACGCAGGGGGGAAAGCCTGACGGCAACGACATTGAAAGGATTGTGCGGAAAACAAGGGAAAGGACGTGGTGGGACTTACGAGACCAACGATGTTGGTAAGGACAGGACTGGTAGACAGGGCGTATAGACAACTGACGACGGGCTCGAGACACTTGATCAGTCTGGGTTCGCCGTTTCTGAAGTCGTCGAACGTTCGAGCTTGTTCTCGAATTATAACAAGGACCGATTCGGCTGATGTGCATGCATCGATCCTCGAGGCGAGTGGATGGTTGGAGAGATCCTTCTTCGTTCGTTTGGCATATTTGGCCAAGGCCTCATTGAATATCGCTTCGAACGTTGGGGTTACAGACATGGCTGTTATAAAAGAAATGTTCGAAGGAAGAACGAGAACGAACAGGCGGGGAGGGGGCTGATAGTTTGGTATAGGCTCGTGGTACTGGGCTTATCCCATCACGGGACGTTGGACGGTGATCCAGGCGACCCTCGCCTCGGACTACCTGAGGTGGCCTTTCAAACACCGCTTCGGGGTCTCTGCTTAGCTAAGCAGGTCGTGCGCGTACGCGTGGCTCGTGTCTCTTTCACTGGCTTCTCAGCGCGACGTTGGCCAAGGGAATATCATCTCTACACTTCCCATTCGCTTGCCCTGCATCAGCTCGTTGTACTCTACTCCGCTGACCAAAACAGTGCGCATGATGTCAGTTTTCATGGCTTCCCGAAAATTACTGATGGCGCTAGTCTTCAATACAGCTCAAAGTTGCAATGAATACGAAACTAGCCGGCCAAAATGTATTGGGGCTCAGCGCTCAGCGAGTGACGGATATCTTGCAGGCGTGGGGTTTTGGAAGCTGGTAGTGGAACTTGGGAGAGTCCCTTGTATCTAGTAGTCATTCCAACGTGCGTTCTCTCCGTCATCACCACTCTGTTCTGCTTCTCTCTTATTCGACCTCCAAAAGACCTTTTTTGTGTCGGGTCGGTACGTGCTGTTAAGACACGGTATTGGTACGTAATGCAGGGCGGGTCAATCTTGGGCGCAGGAGATTCGCGCCTTGACGCCGTCATTCTGTAGAGATGAAAACCCGGATCAGACTGCGCCCCATGGCCAGCAGTACTACTGTAGGGTCCCAAATGTGACTAGTTCTTTCGCGATGACATCGTCACAACCTGTTTCCATGCGAAGCTGTTACATCCGGCAGAGATATCGAAAGCATGTCATCAAAAACCACCGAGCTCGAAGGCGGTGATCGCATCAACGGCGATACAGTGTCTAACTTCCAGACGTGACACTTCCGAGTCTGGTCTTGGTGAGCGGGAACAGATCCATCGCTCGATCTATGGTCTGCCAATGTGGGAAAACCCTTTCCTATTTCGTCGCTGATTAAGACTTTGATCAGCTCAAAGGCGATCTGCCAGATCACTTCTAGATTCTCCTCATAAGCGCCGTGTTCTCGGTATTGCCTCAACGATCATCTCGACAGACAAACGACTGATGACGGTGAGGGCGACTGATCATCTCGAACGAACGACAAAACTAGGACACAGCACAAGACCGACGATGGTTCTCAATCGCTCTCGCCTCGCTTTGCCCTTCTTACCTTTGACCGCCGCTTAGGTTCCATTCCCTCCCTCCTCTCTCTCATATTCGCCCTCCCTACCTAATTTTCCCGTTCCCGTGTGACTAGTTCCCCTTCAAAGTCACTGAAGCCATCCATCGAACTTTCAAACAAGTTTGGCCGCGTTTCTAGCCGAGGTTCTGCCAGAGGTTCCCCTGACACGATCCCCGCACCAGCAAAGAAGGTCAGAAATGTTGAAAAGACTCGCGTTCGCACACTGAGCGCCGTCAAGGGCAGGGCACCAGGTCCCATCCACAACGAGGAAGAGCCCGTCTGGAAAGACGGGGAACCTTTTCCCTCTCAACCTCGGCCCACCCGGCGTCGACTCTATGTCAGAATCGGAACGGGGTTCGTAACCATTGTCTTTCTCTCCGTCTTTTCTCTCTAGCAACGCCACACTCTCCTGATGCGCTGAGACGTCCGGACAAGATCTCGCCATTTCGGGTGGTTTTGCGATCATTGATCCTATGCGCGGGTGCCTCCCTCACATCTCGCTTGCCCTGCCGACCCTCTCCCCTGGCCTCGCCTTCAACTCTTCACCGTAGACCCCCTTGCTAACGATAAGCATCACAAGTCACCGCCACTGCAAACAAGAATACGGCTACCTTTCCCATCATCACCACATCGTCATCGGGCTCGACGAGGTCCACTGCCTCGTCCACACCGTCACCGAGGAGCTCGGCATACAACTCCTTTTCTTTTTTATTCTCTCGCCCTCGATATCAATCCCTCTGGCGTCCGTCATCTCATTCAAGCATTCCTTCGCAGTTGCGTTTCGTTTCCAGCGCCGGACGCTGAGAGTACATGGCACGAGGAGGTACGCTTTGCTGGCCCCGCAGAACTCGCCATGTGTCTCCGTTGGGGTCTGGCCCGTGTGATGCGTGTCTCAGGAGGCAATGCCGTTCGAGGTCTCCTTTCTTGGGATGCGTATGTTGAGTGGAGTGAAGCCGAACTTGGTGAGTCATGTTCTTCTCCATGTCCTTTTCATACAATACTGATCCTCTTTTTAGTACAAGACTATCCGGCAACCCACCTTGAAGCATTCATCTTTCCCTTTCAGCAGCCTCTCCCTTCAATCATCATTAATGTCCTCTCTCCTCGCACGTCTTACGGCCCACTCTTCCTCCTCAGGGCACACCCCTCCTACACTCTCCACTTTTTGGACCCCTTCTTTTCTGCGTTGGCCCCGCAGCATTGCCCTTCCACCATACTTATCTCGAATACCTTGGCGCTACCAATGCCATGGAACATATCCTACTCGCATTTGTTCGCTGGCAAGATGCACCAAGCAACGGATCGTCCAGTTCTTTCGGGGGCGGTCCCGGTAGCACTGCCTCTCTTGGCGTGCCTACGCGCCTTAAAGATTGGATTCGTGGGTACCCAGCCATGCTCCCAGAACCAGCAACTCGGACAAGGAAACATGGACGGCCTCAACCCCGTCGCGGAGCTCGCACTGTGCGCGGTGTCAGTGCCAGGTGAAATATCCGCATGTATACACCCGATCTCGTGAAGAGTGCTGCGAGTTGGGCTTCCCGAGCTCCGAGTGGTGTGACGCATGCCCCAAATGCGTTTGCCCAATCTCGTGATTGGGAGCGAGTGGCTCCACCGACTCTCAAGTTGACGCCGCGCTACATTGACCGTTTCGAGAAACACATGGACCTCCCACCGAACTTCCACCCTCATACTGGCGTTGCGTCCTCAAATGCATCCATTGCATCGGCTACCACGGTATCTACGCTTGGGGACAGCCCGACAGACTACTTTGGCCTCAGAAAACCCGTTGTCGCGGGAGAATAGCGGTTCCGGAGTTTAACGGACCTGAGGTGGGGGGAGTTTGGAGCGATGGGTTTTGGAGGATCAGAATCGAGCGAGAAGAAGCTCCAATTTGACCTCACGGAGATTGCTCGGACGGTACGTCTCAGCTCCCTCTATCATGTCGCCTATATTCACGATCTCGTGTTGCAGTCCCGTGCGGCAAAACGAGCGACACTAACCTGGACCGCTTTCTCTTCCACTGGCTTCTCTCGGATGGATGCGCCACTCAGCGTGACGCTCCAATTCAGCAGCCCTCTGGTAAATTCTATCTCGGCTTGGCCAGAGCAGCAAGCTGACATGAACCGCAAGTTGAAGAAGACGCAGACGTCCCTCCCTCCGTTTGGATGGGATACTGGGCCTGTTATGGGCACAGAGTTGGTTATCGAGGAAGCATTCATAGATGTTTTCTCTGATCTCATGTACGGTTGCGGGCGGATGGAAATAGGACGGGATGAGGTCGAGAGAGTGCAATTGGGCTCCGGTGAGTTCCACTCCCATCGGGATTGTGATGGTTGTCCTAATGTCTTTTGGTAATGCAGATCGAGTTCAAGTTCGTTCCATTAACGAGGTCGACTGTTTCTGGCGGTGCAGACCCACGCTCCACGATATTCCTTTCCGAGTTTGTTCCGCTCGAATACCGCCAACAGTTGTCTGCAGGCGTCCAAAATAAACGGACGCTGGCTTCCTTCTTCTCACCCGGCAAGACTAAGCAATGGAAACAAGCTGCCACGGTCAATGGACGCGTCGGTCACGTGCCAAGGTGTATGAACTCGCGCGAAGTCGAGTTTAAGGGTCTCCTTCGAGGTCATAACAGCTCGACAGAATTTTTCGTTGGGTTGTGATGGGCCTGTAAAGCAGGAGGTGACTAGTTCCGGGAGCGGTCCCCTTGGTCCTTCACAGAGCCTTGAAACAAAGCACAGTCGGCCTGAGATTTCTTCCCCATTGTTTGTTGCCCCGCGAAACGAATCCACTCTTCGCCCGTCCACTCCACCACAAGCCCAACAAGTCGAAACTAACGCCGATTCCGGTTACCCACGGGCCTTCCGCTTGCCCCGAACGCACGAACATCTGGTCTGACCCCTTCCCAGGCTGAAGATGTCGAATTCGAGACGCGTCTCGCAAGCTATAGCGATGACGAGTTGAATAGCTTGAATACGAACTCGTGGAAGATGATGAAGGAGGAGAAGCGTCGGTCGAAGGACGATGCTTGAGTTGATATCCTAGTTGCGAGCCACTCCCGACGCGCAGGTAATCAAGATACAGAACTTCGCCGCCCTGGAGGTCCACGGCCACGCAACGCTGGCCGTCCCGACCCTGAAATCGCGAGTCAGGAGGTCGCGCAAGTTTTGGCAGCCATTCGTGGCGCATCACCTCCGTACGATGGAGAGACTGCGGATATCGAACCGATGAATGTTCCGCACCGCTCAAGGATTGACAGTAGTGGTTCCCATCTTGATGACATGTACGCGCCGACGATACCCAGCACGATCGATGTGACGGAACCGGAGGAAGTTCCGGAGTCAGAATCGCGACGTGCTCAGCGGAGGCTGGATTACTTCGACATTCACCCTGAACGTCGGCGCATTCACATCGGCGGTGATGGTGATATGATGTACCAATTCGCTCAAGCTGCTAGTGACCTCGAGGCCCTCCCACGACGGAGTGACACCACCGACAGCGTCTATTCCTCCGGCCCGACGCCCCCCGCATCCCCAACACGTGCTACCAACTTGAAGGTCACGACGAACCGCCTTCAATCGAATCTTTGCCGCTTCCAACTACACCGTCGCATTCTGAGCCGAGTCTCTCTCCTCTTGACACCCCGGTGATGGGGTAAGAGGAGTTACTGGAGCAGGAAGGCGATGACTACATCGAGCCCCCGAACTTAGAGTTTGATCATGGGCGAGACAGTCCTTATCGATATGTGCACGGTGCGCCGCTGCACAATGTGGTGGAGGAAGAAGAGGAATGATGGGAAGCGATGCACGACAATCGCTTGTGGTGCGTTGTACCATCCTTGAAAATACAAATAGTTGAAATTGCTCTCTCTTTCCGCTTTTATTTTACTAACGTGTGGCGGCTGCGATAGATAAGCGTCCGCCGTGGTAAAGGTGGACCGGGAATGAGGGAGAAGAGAGAGAGAGGAAGAGAAGAAAAGGAAGAGGAGGCAGCGGCGCGCGGCACCTTCGAAATGGGCAAATAGATTCTATTTATTCCTGTCTGTAGGTAGAGAGAGCTGTTCATATATATAATTTAGTACTGGGTGCCGTGTAGTAAGAGTGAGACGAGAGAGGAAAGTGAGGCAGTGACAGAATAAGAAAAGTAAAGAAAGTCCTTTGCTGTAACACTTACCACGCGAGCAGAGCTCGAGCGTGCTAAATGTCAGTAGAACGTCATAGGAATGAGACTGTAGGACCTCAAAGGCTCACACAACAAAACCAGCTCAATCTTGGTTTATTGAGAAGTCACGTAGAGGTGTAAGGTAGTCTGCCCCTCCGAAGTGAAGGACACGCGCTTTATGCACATGTACACGTAATCTAATCTACCTACTTTGGTACATATCTGAAAAGTACACTTTCCCCCTTCATTTAATCAGTGATCGACACTTATTTGCACTGCACTAAGACATGTGCTCATGTGATTGTAGGGGCCCATTTTTGGGCGCCTCACATTTGCTCCGCCCGATGCGAAGGCGATGAGGGCGGGGGGGCATGCGATCGGCCCTGTGTTATTGTCTCTTCGCGCTGCTGTGCTGCGGGAGGCGGTGCTGGGGCTGACGGCGATGGGGCTTGAAAGAGAGATGTTCCGACGCGATGTCACAAATGAGTCGAGAGTCGAGTTCCGAAAACGCAGCGCAGAGGCCACGCAGGGCTTTACCCCAAGACTTATCACATCCTTTGCACCTGACGTAATACCTGTCCCGTTTCTCGACGAGTACGACGATATCCAAGGACTCGGAAAGTCGTTGATACCTCGTCCCATATCCCCCCTCCCTCCACAATTTTTGCTTTTGTTTTTTATATTTGAATATCTGCCATCGCGCGTGAAGTACCCCTACGAGTCCTACCATGAATCACGACATAGACATAGTTTACTGTCGTCAGACACTCCTCCGTCTTTTTCTCTCCCATAAATTACCATTCTCTTCCTCTCTCTTTCGTACTCTTTTATTAACCTGGCCTTTGCGGATCTCCATTTCTCCTTTCTCCCCTCGTCTAGCGATTACGGGCGTTCATTCTTCGCAACGTTCTGCTGCTATCCATGTGATCGACGCTGCCTTTATCTCTTTCCTTTCCATACTCTCAAGCGCTACCATATATTTACACTCCCGCCGAAGGTGATGATGCTTCACACTCGTGCACTCTTCCTTCCTGTGAACTCTTATCCTATTTGTCGAATTTACTGTAACATGATGATGCAGTGAATCGAAGCGTTCTGAGAAATGCGTGATCCATTATTGAAATCTACGGCGCCAGCTTCACCTACGGTCTTGAATCTATTCTGCGTATGAGGACATGATATGTACGGAAGAAGTAACACGAACGCGAGGACCTCCAAGTTATGACCAAGTGTTGTGATATGACAGAACGATATTGTACTCGTACACACCATAGCGATATATATACCTGTATGATACAAATTGTGCCGTTCGATGCGCCAGCAGAATTCAAAGAGGTTGGACTAGAGTTGCCTCCTCCGAAACCCGCACCCTGCTGAGTTAATCCTGCATCTTGACATCCCCCTTTTTCTCGCTTGTGAGCTCTGATAATAATCGCCTGACCTGCGTGGCGTCCGCTCGCTTCCAAGACCCGCTCTCCAGTGCAACTTGGAAAGGTGTCTTTCCCTCCTTGGTCCGGACATACGGATCTGCACCTCGATCCAGTAAGAGCTCCACAGTTTCTAGTTTTCCGCAGTATGCTGCCTGGTGCAACGCAGTCTGGTGCCTGTCCATCTGTGCGTTCACGTTGGCGCCGTGGTCGAGCAATAGCCGCACGACTTCCGTGTCTCCATCTTCCGCTGCATAGTGCAACGGTGTCCATCCTTCTTTACCTCGAGCATGCACGTTCGCGCCATACTCGAGTAACGTTGCGACAGCGATCTTTCCTTCGAGTACCGCAATATGCAATGGAGTGTCACCTAAGTAATCCAATGCGTTGAGATTCGCGCCGTGGTCGAGTAATAACCGGGCGAGGTCATTGGACGGGTGACGCGACGCAAGGTGTAATGCACTCGTCGTCTCGTTGTCCTGGTAATTCACGTCTGCGCCTTTTTCCAATAGCATCCTTGCTACCTCCAATCTGTCATTTTGCGACGCCACAAGTAGTGGAGTAAACTTCATGTCGATGCCGTAGTACTCGTTAAAGTCATCGCACTCCGCGTTCAGATCTGCACCGTTGTCAATTAGAGACCACACGACCTCGGCGTATCCACGAGACGATGCCATGTATAATGCAGTCTGATTCCGGCCGCCCCGTGGCTCGACGTCGGCTCCACGCTCCAGTAGGAACATTGCGATATTTGGGTGTCGCTTGCACAAAGCTGCAGATAGTGGTGTATTATAATACCCGCCCTGGGCATTGAGATCTTGCGGATGTGCATCGAGGAGGCGCTCGACAAGATCATGGATGCCACATAGCGCAGCGTAATAGAGGGGGGGCGCATCGGGCTGTGTTGGGTGAGGAGAACGTTTGAAACCAAGTCCTCTCGGAATATCCTCGACATCGTATAGCCAGATCCATGCGGCCAGGTGCGGTTTGTCCCTGTCGAACAGGCGATCCAGGCCATCTTGGATATCCAACGAGACGCCTTCAAACCACGCATGATCTAACCAGTGCTCCACCGCATACTCGGCCAGGGGAAAGTTTTGAAGCTTGGTCTCGTCAATGCTGTGGTCTAGCTGGAGGAGGACGCTGAGACATGCTTTGGCGAGAAGAGTATGTGCCGGTTTTGGGAGAATATGGAAGTGGGAAACAGATGTCGAATTCGCGATGCGATCTGAGGTTAAGTACTCCTTTACGGAGAAATGGGCAAACTGCACCACTTCTTCCCCATCGAGGTCGCTGCGCCGGTCGTCTATCTTAACAATAGAAACCATAGTGGAACAAACGGACAGGATACTTGCTTCGGCATTTTTGGGGCGCCAACTAGGGTCGAATCTGGGAATTCCCGACAATTCCTTATCGCAATCAATAACGAAGACTTCTGCAAGCTCTTCGACCCGCAACGGGCGAGATGATATGAGAAGCCATTGAAAGATTTTATGAGCCTCTTCCTGCTCATCGTCAGGGATGCCCAGCAATATTCGTCCATATGTTTCATCGAGCGTCTTTGGCAACTCCTTCAGGACACGTAAAATCTTGCGCAATGGGCACTGGCGCAGCCTTTCCAGCTGGCAGTAAGTCCACCGAAACCTGTATTTATTGCGTGAGAAAGGGTTACGATGCATGACCGTGACCGTGACCATCATTATCACGTACATGCCCCGGCTCTTTTCAGCGAGAATATCGATAACCTGCTTCTTCACATCCTCTGGCCAGTTCATCATCGTTGCGTCTGAGTGGACGACTTCCTCGACATATCTAGCCATGTCTCTAATTTGTCCTGCCTGATTTTGAAGTTCCACGCTACAGTGAGTCAGTAGCTCGAAAACCCTCCGGATGTCGATCTCCGGCCGGCTCGTGATGCAGAGACGTAAATGACCAGGTTTCAGGTCCATTAGTTCCTTGACGATATTGAGGACCTGTTCGCGCTCAGTAGGGAGCCCGGAAGAATTAGGACATTCGTCGAGGGCATCCACGATAATATAGAGCGTGCCCTGCCCTCGAAGTGTGAGCATCCTCTTCAAACACCCCAGGAGCGAATCTATGCTTGGCTCTTGGGAGCCATCGCTGTGCGTCGAATAGAGAGATGAGAGAATCTGAGAGAATGCATCAGATCGATGACAGAACTGGATGAGAAGGGAGGAGAGCAAATTGCGTGCGTTCTGCTTGTTCGTATCCCGGAAATCGAAATAAAATATCGCAAGAGTGTCTAGTCCAGTCCGACATATGCTTGCAAGCTCTTCGATGATGCTTGAACTGACGATAGCATAAGCACATCAAGTGTAGGGTAACTGCAATGACACGCACGAAATAATGGTCTTCCCTGAGCCGGCTAAGATATTGGAATCCATCAGCAGTGGGAAATAATGGGAAGGAGAGATACCCACGTAGACCATTTACCCACAAAAGCGATCCCCTCGCTGCTTTCCACTGTGCGAACATTTCGCCATCCGTGAACCACAAACCAGTAGCAGCATGATGGGCTACGCGAGCAATATTATGATTTGACCAGGGATCTGGCGGAGACAACCAGCGTCGAATGTCCTGATGCAACTGGTGGTCTGAAAAGTAGCTTCAGCTTATACGTCTCTAAGGGCAATATCGGTGAGCTACGAACGTTTGATCTTGTTGACGTCAGTTGCTGTCTCTTGCATGAGCACTAGCAAAGCATGTTTCGGGTCGATGTTCATTCACAAATGAGAGAGACGCACCAAGGGCCTGTCGGATATCTTCTGTTGATATCTTTCCATCTACGAGGTCCATGATAAAAACCTCGTAATCGAATGCACGGATATGCCATGCGCACCTTCCATCACGGCTTCCATGTTCTTGACCAGACCACTGACGACATCAAGAGTCTGGGCAGCGACCATCTTAGACTCCTCTAGTGTGAGTCGATCAAGACGCTGGAGGACCTCCTCAATTTTATTATCTCCCAGTAGTTTCGTCACATATTTTTCTGCAATGGTCAAGTCATCACACATCACAACATCGTGAGTGGTGGTAGAGAAGAGAGACCCACTCAATTTCCCTTGCTTCATCTCTTTGGTCGCAAGGGAAAGCACAGCCAATAGCTCGATCATTATTTTGACTATTGTCTCTGTCATCGCGAGAGTGGGCTGGATTTCCACATAAATTTTTAACCGTCTCGTGAAGTTTTCAATGCATTCCAAGATATCCACAAGAGTATCGTAGCTTTTCCTTACGTACTTGGCCGTCTGGCGGAGATCGAGCATATGAATCATAACATGCTAGCTGAAGAGATAGAGATGACACGCACCGAGAGGAGGATGCCTATTCCAGAAAAAACAAACTTTGCAGGGGGGAATGCCTGAGGTAGACAATGAAGCATGTCAGCCATAGAATACGAGTATGGGGAGGGTGGGGTCCTTACCATATAAGCGACAGTGCTGATGGCCGCGTTGGTTGAGATGGCGTGCAACCCGTTGACAATGGGTTTGAGCCATTTGAGTAGTTGAGGGTCACCGTTCCTGAATTCGTCAAATGCCTGGGATTGCTCTTGGAATATCACAAGGATCTCATCCGGAGACTCGCATTTCTCAATGAGAGTTGCAAGTTTGTGGGTACGGAGATCTTGTCCAGTGTGTTTGGTATACTTGGCCAGGGCAGCTTCGAAGAGAGCTTCGAAGCTGGATGGAGCGGTGTTTGGATGACATGTCGAAGACATGGGCTTCTGAGAGAGGTTGGACGTTGTGGCTGCAAGGTAAGAGGTTGATGTGAAGGGGGGATGTTCAGGCCACGTGTAGCCTTGTTGGGAGCTCGAAGCCTCGTGTCCATCCTGGGGCTATGCTCGTTCGTCACGGGACTGAGCTGACTGTAACAGATATATATTATCGTGGGAATGTAAGGACCCGCGTGACCTAGTCACTCTCGGAGCTTGTCTCGCATCATGGCATCGCGTTGGAACATTCACCCTTCAAGCCCCATCACCGTTAGCCCCAGCACCGCCTCCCGCAGCACAGCAGTGCAAAGAGCCAACAAAGCAGGGCCAATTGCACGCACTCCTGCCCTCATTGCCTTCGCGTCGGGTGGAGCTATGGACACCTTTTGTTCGTTTCACTGCCTCTCACTTTCCTCTCTCATCTCACTTTTACTACACAGCCTCTAGTACTAAATTATGTATATACACAGCTCTCACTACCTACGGACAGTGAATCAAGCAACCTTCTGCCCATTTTGTTTGTGTCTGCAGTGTGCCGTCGCCCCTCTTCCTTTTCTTTCTCCTTTCCCTCTCTCTCTTCCCCTCTTCCTGGTCCACCCTTACTGTGGCAGATGCATATCTATCGCAGCCGCCACACAGGAAACAACACAATTCTGAGACATACAGGACACTCCCAGCCCCAGAACGGATGTAAAAAGCAACGATATGTGCCAAGTCCCGATTTTTACCCTAGTCCTCACCGCAGTGTGGTTAAGCTGTGAGAAATGCAGGGCTGATGAGTTCATCGGGAAGATTTGAAGGACTCATTATTGGCACGACGTACTTAGTTTTGAATAGGGTGTCAGGAACCGAATTACCGAACTAGTTCACAGGTATTGACTGACATTCCTGCCACTCAAGCAGTCGACAATACTAGTTGGGGATGTACCGAAGTGTGGGAATTTTGCACACAACTGTACCGTGTTGCTCTGCGTCCCTTCTGACTGAACAAACCCAAACATGTAATCCGGGAGCATTGTGATGTTTCAGGGTAGATATAAAACTATAGAAAACATACGAATCATCGGTAATCCTGCCTGTTGGCCAAAGTCATGGCATGAAATCTATCCTGTGTTAAAACCTGTGTTACACATTTCCAGCTCTGTCACTGGCATGGCAGTGTTGGAGTGCGGTGTGGGCACAGCCCAATGCCCAGCCAGCCAGAGGGAGGGCACTATTGAGGCATCGCAGGGACAAGGATTGGCTCACCGTAGCGGAAAGAAGTTGTGCATGCAAAAATTTGTGCGCCTGTGCTTGGGACAAGCATCTTGGTTGAGAAAAGTGGTATTGTGAGCGTCAAGGGTTCCGCTTTGCGCGAATCTGAGATTCAAAGTTCATGTGAACTCGGACCGGGCTGGCCGGGCCGTTTGCTGGTTTGTTGTGGTGTATTTGTCCCCACAAGTTTGAGCCCGCCTTCACGCTTAACGACCGCGTTCATACAGTCACCGGGTCAGGCTTTTCTTGTCGGTGAACACTCCCACACTTCCCCTTTCTACACTCCTCGCTCCTGCTCTCTGACGACATCACCCAGCCATGCTGCAGCCATTTACTGGCTCCCTCTTGCATAACAACTATTGGCCTTGATTTTGTCCATCCCTCCACGCCCCTTCTCATCCCAGTTTCCTTGTCTCAGGGGGAACAAGAAGCTTCTCGGTACATTCATGTAAATCCACCAACATCCTGTTTCCTGTGAGAGTATCATCTTCCTCTGTGGGTTTGTTTCGAAATCCGTGAGTGCGTGAACTTTTTTCTTCGCACTTGTCACTTGTCGTTGCTCTTGCTCTGACTTAGCCTTCGATGCCTTCAATTGCTGTCTAGATCATCCCCTCTGACCTCCTCTCTCCCTCACTCCTCCCCTCATTGACTTACGTTTCAGTTCATATCTTACTTGCCTCTTACATCACTTTCCATGGCCTCCGGCACTCTCTTTTCCGTCAACACTTGGGTTCACTCCTGTCACATGCACCACTTACAACCCTATTGTTTCCTCCGTGTTTTAACATTTGTATTGCCTGTCCTTCTATCCACATCTCTCCTTGTTTTGCAGCGTCAATACGACCGCCTCACTGGCTGGAGGTTGCCAATAAGAACAATGTCTTTTTAAGTCGGAATATGTGATGGATCCCTTGGCATCCTGGTTCTCAGATCGAAGATGCCACGCAGGTATCCGAATCATATCATCCGCTCACTGCATCGTGCCTTGTATATTGGATGGCGAGAGATATTCTACTGCAGTCGAGGATGAGCGCGGCGTCGTAGTGTATGTGTATGTGTATGAGTTCACGTAACACGCGCCTTGGGCACATGTAATCCATAAGGTGCATCTTTGGACGCTGTGGCACAGGAGGGGATCAGCCCTGCGCATCGCCAGCCGGGCATGCCAGGGTTACATATACCTTCACTGCTGTAAACCGGTCTCTACCCTATTTTGAACATCTGTTTGTTCTATCTGGTTTGACATCTAAGTGCCTCTGTCGTTCGACACTGATCTAGGGTTTCTATTCATTCTTGACCACAATGCGCGCCAGCCTGCTGTTGACTAGCATCCTCTGGCGCACCGTCATGCTGACCCACATGGCTTCTACCGTCAACGATGACCCTGTACTTGGATGTAATGGCCATCGCGATAAACTCGAAAAGAATGGGCAGAAACATGACATGTTCGCTCAATGGCACAATATCAATATTGTATGTGTTCTCCGCTTTCTTTCCTTGTCTTCGTTTTATTGGCTCTCGTGCTTGTTCTTTATTAGACTAATAAAAGACATGGCAAGATACCGCATCTGTGCTTACAATATGTGACAAGTTGCCTGCAAGGTCCTGTGCGTACGTCGCTCATGTATTCATTTGATAAATGTAAAGCGCGGGGCTAGAATAGAAGGCAGCCCATGAAAGCCGTCACACCGGTGGGGCAGTATGCTGATTTCCGACAGGTCAATTGATACTCGGCGACACTAGTACTCTAGGATAACCATGAGCCACACACGGTGAGCGGAAGCTGATCCACTCGAGAAGTCCTAACGAACTAGGATAAATTATGCGAACTGTCAACCCCATTTTCATCATCCGATCTCGATCTACCCAGAGATGATCAGCCTTTACGATCTCTGAATCTCTCTTCTAGCGTTGATTGTGATGCAAAGCGTGTAGGCAAGCTGTTTTCCTCGGTCAGAAGCAGAACAAATCACCCAATCAACTATGGTTGCTTATCGCCGTCCTCTCGTTTCAGCTTTTTTGCTTTCAAATGCCGACTGGTCGCCCTTCCATTTTGAGTCCCGTCCTATTCCCGTTCCAGTGCCACTCGAACGACACAAAGCCAATCATTAATATTGAACTTTCCGACCAGTTTGGCCGCGTTTCTAGCCACAAATCTGCCAGAGCCCCCCCCCCCCCGGCACGGTCCTCGCACTTGCAAAGAAGGACAGAAATGTCACAAAGACTCGCCCTCGCACTCTGAGCGCCGTCGAGGTCGGCACTAGGTCCCATCCACAACGAGGAAAGAGCTCGTCATCCCAGACGGCAGCTTTGTCCCCTCCGACCTCGACCCACCTGGCGCCGAACCTACGTCAGAATCGGAAGGGGATTCGTTGCTATTATCTTTCTCTATCTTTTCTCTCTACCATCGTCACACTTTCCAGATGCGCTGAGACCTTGGGGCATGATCTCACCTTTTCGCGTGTTTTCGCGATCATCAATGCTTTTCCCGGGCCCCTCCCTCGCGTGTCATTTGCCCTCCCTCCTCTCTCCCCGACACATTATGACCTCGTGCTCTCGGCCCTCCGCCACAGACTCCCTCGCTAAGGATAAACGTCACAGGTCACCTACACCGCGAACAAGAATATGGCTACCTTTCCTGTCATCACCACATCGTCCTCAGTTTCGACAAGGTCCACTGCCTCATCCACGCAGTCACCGAGGAGGTCGATACATGTGGTCTCGCTACTCCTTCCCTTTTTCTTCTCTCGCCCTCGACATCGATTCTTCTGGCGTCCGTCGTCCAATTCAGGCATTCCTTCGCACCGGCGTTTCGTTTCCAGCCCCGCACACTGAGAGTACACGGTACAAGGAGGCACGCTTTGTCGGCACCTCAGAGCTCGCTATGTCTCCATTGGGGTCCGGCCCGCATGACGCGTGTCTCAGGAGGCCATGCCGTTCGAGGTTTCCTTTCTTGGGATGCGTGTGTTGGTGGAGTGGGGCCGTGCTTGGTAAGTAACGTTCATCTTCTTCATATCCTTTTTTATACAGTATTGATCTTCTTTTTAGTATATACTATCCGGAAACCCACTTTGAAGCACTCGTCCTTCCCTTGCAGCAGCGTCCGCCCTCGATCATCATTATTATTGTCTTCTCTCTCGCATGCCTCACGACACATTCGTCCTCCTCTGGACACGCCCCTCCGACACACTCTCCACTTTTGGACCCCTCCTTTTCGGCGTTGGCCACGCAACACTACCCTATTCGGAATGTCTCGCTGCTTTCTATACGACCGACGCCGCTTTTATCCCTATCCTTTCCATGCTCTCGAACGCTACGATATATTTACACTCCCGCCAAACATGATGATGCTTCTCATTCGTGCAATCTTCCTGCCCCCGAATTCTATTCTATTTCTCGAATTTGATACATGATTCCGTGAATCAAACCGTGATATCCGAGAAATGTGCGATCCCTGATTGAAACCTCCCGCGCCAGTTTCACCCCTGGTCTTGAATCTGTTTCAAGTCAGCGTGTGAGGACATGATATGTTGGTACGAAATAAGTAACACGAATGCGAGGATTTCCGAGTTACGGGTTACGGTCAAGTGTCGTGATATGGCACAGAGCGATATCCTACTCGTACACACCATAGCGATATACATACCTGTATCATACAAATTGTGCCATTTGATGTGACAGCAGAATCCAAAAAAAGTCGAACTAGAGTCGCCTCCGAAACCCGCACCCCGCTGAGTTAATCCTGCATCTCAACATCCTCCATCCATTCGCTCTGATAACAATCGCCTAATCTGCGTTGTTTTCCCCCAACGTGCCACCTGGAAAGGTGTCTTTCCCTCCTTGGACCGGGCACGCGGATCTGCTCCTCGATCCAGTAAGAGCTCCGCGGTTTTGAGGCTTGCTAAGTATGCTGCCCGGTGCAACGCAGTCTGGCGATCGTCCATCTGTGCGTTCACGTCCGCGCCGCGGTCAAGCAATTGCCGCACGACTTCCGTGTG
>QFEY01001534.1:0-26113 GCA_003316435.1 Russula virescens
CCCATTTTGAGCAAAAATAAAACACTTGTATTTTTTTGTCGAGTTTGCTTGTCCAGCACTGTAGGAGATATCAGGACTAGGGCAAATCAAGTTAATGCGCTTAATGCCTCCCATATAATAGGTGCATCAGTGCGCCATATCTCGAGTATAAAACATCTCATGCAACAGCCCAATTGTGCCAGTCAATCATGGACCCCTCTCCCCCCTCGCTCCATTCCGCTACCTCAAGCACTGCGAAGTCTGCCAAGAACACTCGCTCAAGCACTCCTGTATCATCAAATGACACTGAGGATGCAGGTACAAGTCTACTTTCTATTCCTGCTCATGGTTACTCATGCTTCATTTCAGGGGATAGTAATTTGCTGGGTTCTGGACATGCTGTCATCAATATTGATGGGAGCGACGATGATGATGCCGAACCATGCAAGGAAACTGCAGAGGAGGAAATCAGTAAGTTATCCAACACCCATGGATATTATATTACTGATAAATTTTGTTTAGAGCGTCTATGGGTGAATTGGCACTCGCCTGTTTATGGGTTTTTCAAGACAAAGGTTGAGATCGGTTACGAGGGGGGGCGGAAATACCAATTCTTTAAATGTGCAGCAAAACAGTGCAAGGCCAACATCAAAGGTGCCCGATGATACCAAGATTCAAAGGACTGCGCTGCTACCTCGAATCTCAAGAGTCACGCTATTAAGTGCTTTGGTATTGACACCATCGAAGCCACCTTCAATAAAACTCAACCAAGTGGCCAGGACAAGTCTATCTTCACAGTGTTTGCTCGGGTTGGCCAACAGGCTGTTACCTTTTCCCACTGGGCACATACTACGGATGAAACAAGGTGCATTATATGTTATGGTACTTCGGGCAATAGCTGATCGATAGGTGGAAAGGGCTCATATTGCTCGGTGGGTTGCAGAATCCAACTGACCTGTGGAAATCATCAAAGACCGCCAATTTGGGCTCCTCATGAAGACCGGGAGACCTTCCACCTCAATCCTGAGTCCCAACACTGTTGCCTGTGATATCAAGCTGGCATTTGAAAGGACAAGAGTTCACATCGACATGATCTTGAAGGTAAGGCACTATCTTACCCACATACTTACTGATTTGATGCTAATCTCATTCACAGGAACACACAGGCCTTCTTAATTTCGCCACCGACTCATGGTCTTCGACAAACCATTGTGCGTTCGTTGCATGGATGGTTCATCTTCACCACAAAGGCCATCTCCTATCTTTTGTGATGGATATCATTGAAGTCCCTGAGGTTTGTTATTTATTTCGCTAATGCTTCATCATCTGAATCATGTCTTATTTAGTCTCACACTGGGGATACTCTCGCCTGCACCTTCCATAATATGCTGGTTAACCATGGGCTGGAGAGTAAGGTACATTGTTAGTTAGTATCTAATATCATATGCTAATAATATTCTCCAAGATCCTTGCATTCAACGGGGACAATGCATCGTCAAATGATAAACAAACTGATCGCCTCCATGCCTTGCCAAACTCATTTGACCAAGTTAATTGTGTACGATGTTTCAATCATACGATGCAGCTTTCTGCCAAGAGACTGCTGATGCCTTTTACCTCCACCACTGTGCTGGATAATAGGGAGGATGGTGGCAACGTCTCAGAAGGTATAAGGGAAGCAGACATCACTGATTTCAACACCTTAAATGAAGAAGCAGATGGTAACCTCATTGGTGATCATTCTGATCTTGCTAATCTTGGCAACAGCAAAGATAATAGTGCAGATGAAGAGGGCAATGAAGACAATGAAGAGCTCATGGAGAGCACTGCTACTGTACGAGTAGCACTTGATAAGGTGTGTATGTATAGTGACTGCATTCTTTTATTTGTGATGACTTACTGCAGTGGTTATGCTTTACTTGTAGATCTGTAAATTTTCTTTTGCTGTAGTGCATTCAACCACCATTTCCTTACCCGCATGGCGCAAGGCGTGCAGCATGCACCAACTACCTATTTGCCTAATCCCTTGTGATGTTACAATGCGTTGGAACTCGACATATGACATGCTGGAGATGGCACTGAAGTATCGCCCTGCAATTGATGACATTACAGCTAACAAAGCTCTGAAGCTGCGTCAATATGAGCTTGATGATGAAGACTGGACAATCATAGCTGATCTCATCTCTGTATTGAAGGTACATCTTTGTTCTATTCAAGACAAGTATGCCTTTTACTGATCTATCATAGATATACAAGGATGCAACCCTCTTCTTCTCTCAGGACACAGTGGCGACTATTGCACATGTTATTCCAACAATGGACCGCCTCGATTCTGTTCTCCAAGGCTCCAATAGTTGACAACTTTCACCACCTATCTGACATGCACTCAAGTTTGCTCGAGTGTCGATCAACAAGTACTATTCCAAGACAGACATGTCAAATGTCTACCGGATTGCTATTGGTAAGCCCTATATTTGCTTGATCACTCCATGCTGAAACAGGTTCATAGTCCTACATCCCAACCTCAAGCTTAAGTATTTCCATAAGCATGGGTGGGAGAAGGCCTGGTGCAACACTTGCAAGAGTGTGAAGGCCAGACCTTGGCGAAGAGGTGAGTTCTGAGGTGGAGGGGTCTGGGTTTGTGGTTGTTGAGAGATCTACAGTCTCTTCCAAGCCGATGTCAATGTCTATTCGAGACAGGGTCGACTGGTTCAAGTTCTGTCTTTGTCTGGGAATCTGATCCCTCACAACTACGTGCGAGGCTGCCTTGGTTCCTCTAGCTACATAACTGTCCTTCTGGGGTATTTCACCTCTTAAGGAAATAAGTGGTCGATATAGAGTTGTTCCTGTGCTTGCAGCACTAATTCCAAGACTATCCGGTATAGTCCCACTATGGCGAGTTCAAGAGTACTTAATACAAGTCCCACTAGTATTAGGCTTAGAGTTCGGTCCAGAGTAGCTTGAATAGTAGTGGGTGAACTACTCTTCAAGCTGTAAGAGGAAAGTAGATTGGTTGCGATAAGAGCCAAGTCAGGCTTGGAGTACATGAGGCTACAAACCGGTGCTACTTATACTACTTCCAAGCCACCAAGTATTGGGATCCTAGGGTAGAGTCATTACCCTAATATGGTGAGTCAGAGGCAAGTGAGTCGTATAGTAATGAGTCATCAGCCACAACTGTAAGTACCAATCCTAGGAATGAGTCACATGAGTCTGAGTCACGAGTATGAGTCATGAGTATAAGTCACATGGGTTAGGCAATAGGAGATAGGTCGTAGGTAATAGGGCAAGTCAGCAGTCCAGAAGGGATAGTGGTCAAGTAGGTAATCAGGTAGTCCAAAACGAGAAAAATAGTACCTGGGTCGTAACACCTGGATTGATACAGCAGAATCAATTGTTCGAGAAGAATATGCCAATTATGCTGCAGTCAAGACATCAGAGCAAACTATGGTATGTTAAAAATTGTTCTATGGATTCTCAGAATGCTAATGCTAATTCCAATCATTGCACAGACAGAAGACCCTATGGATACTGATAATTTTATAGATTTCTTGGATATTACAATGGAAGGTGCAGACAATTGCAGTGAACTTGACGAGTTCTTATCTCAGCCACTTGAGAAGGCACACAATCCAATTCAATGGTGGTGGGAGCATCGCATTATGTTCCCAACACTTTCAGCAATGGCTCTTGACTATCTTAGTGTTCCTGGTATGTTATTCTTCTCAATACCTGATTTCTTTGCTGATAATGATTATAGCAACCTCTACTTCGGTTGAACAACTCTTCTCACAAGGCCGACAACTTTTACATTTCACACGCAACCAGCTTTCCTCTGACACCATCCGAGCAAATCTCTGCTTTGGGGATTGGTGTCGGAAGGATCTTGTTTATATGCCAGGTATTACAGCTGCAATCTGTAAGACATGTCTTGGGAGGAAGCGAGTATCGAGTGACTGTGAGGCCACTGAGGTGGATGCAGATAGTCTTAGTAATGTCGGAAATTGATTTCTGTCGCTACACTTGTATATAAATAATTCATAGTTTTAGATACCTGTAATGTAATTAACTGCAGTGTATCAACACCACGATTTTTCTGATATACCGTTAGGGTGTAGCACAGGTAAGGGTCAACCTGTGGTAAATGGCCCACAGGTTTGACAGGTACAGGTACGGTGTCGGAAATGTGCTACCTGTGGCACACCGTACCCGTTTTGGCGGTGTCACAGGTTTTGATGGTGTTCCGGCTCTCAAGTAAATTTCACTAATACATATCTTGCTTGCCAGTCACACCAATAGGTCAAGTATGAACTTTTTATTATTTCGGACAGTAAAGCTACTAGTATGTACATTCAATCATATATCCAACATGCCCCATCATCGCGCGTGAGTGGCACCCCATCTCCACACTGTGAGTTGTGTGCCATTGTGGCACTTGTTGCCTCCTCATTCGCTGCACTGTTTGTTGCACCTGGTTGCACCGTTGTTGTGCCTCATCTTCACATGCCGCCGCCGTTTGTTGCACCATGCCCTGTTGTCATGCCATGAGTCGTGCCTCGTTATGCTGTTCGTGAGTTGCACACCATTGCGGCACTTGTCGCCTCGTTGTGCTGTTTGTTGTGCTTTGTATTCATGTGCCATCACGGCATTTGTTGCATGTTGTCGTGTCTCGTTTTCGTGTGCTGTCGGGCCATTTCTTGCGCCTTGTTGTGCCATTCATTTGTCGGGCCATATCTTCGCACTGTTTGTTTGCTGTGTGTCGTCAGGCCATATCTTCACGCCGTTCGTTTGCTGCGTGTCGTCGGGCCATTTCCTTCGTGCTGTTCGTTGCATGCTGTCTTGTTGTGCCATTTGTTGTCCGTTGTCACACATGTCACATCTGAGATGTGTCAAACCAGACAAACGAAGCAAGTACAAACACAAGTAAATAGCACGTCACGAGACATGGCGCGACTGCACACAAGGCCAAATGGTCCGTGCGCATGCCCTGAGGTATATAAACCCTCCCTGTACACATCCCCTTTTGTTTTTTCAGCTGGGCTCGCCCGGCTCTTTTTATTTATGTAGCTTTAACTTACAGTAGTAAATAGTATATATGACTTAATATATCCTTTTTTAACACTTATATGGCACGGTGTCAACGGTATACTGTGGTGTTAAGACACTGCAGTGATGAGATAAAACCTGCAGGTTTAACCTGCGGTGACAGGTATGGTGTGATTATAGGTACAGTGTAACAGGTCATGGGTACAGTGTTGGTAAGGGGACCCGCGGTGTGACCTGTGCTACACCCTATATACTGTGGTTTAAACCTGCTGCTGCAGGTATGGTGTATTGCACAGGTGTGGTATGACAGGTTGCAGGTATGGTGAGTCAAATTTTACCCACAGTGTGACCCATGCAGAACCCTACTTGGAGCTTGAGGAAACAGGAGCTGGTGACACTCTCCACTGCAGAGGCAGAATATGTGGCGGCGACACATGCCGCAAAAGAATGCATATGGCTGCGTCACCTAATAGGTGAACTCTTTCCAAACTTGATCTTGCAATTAACCATGCTGCTCTGTGATAACCAGGCTGCCTTATGTCTCGCCATGGATGACAACTATCATGCTAGGACCAAGCACATCGACATCTGTTACCATTTCATCCATGATGTAGTGTCGCAGGGGATGATCAACATGCTATACTGCCCCACTGATGACATGATGGCAGACATTCTCACGAAGGCACTGCTGTGCTGGAAGGTGGCCTGTCACAGGCTTGGACTTGGGCTGAGTTGCCCCTGCAGGGGAGTGATGAAATCTGAGGAGAACAGAGATGCAGGGTCAACTCAGGTGGACAAGGAGAAGGGGTGCTTGAGCCACACTCACACCAACGAGTAGGATTTGGATGAGGCTGCACTCAACACTGGTCTCAGGTGCAGGAAGGAATCAGGGTCTGCATGGGTGTGGACCCATGGCCATCTGTTTCACTTTCTTATTGCCCTATGGGCTTGTTTTGTTTCATTCCATCTAATTACTGACCAATTATCTAAGCTACACAGCAGAAGCAGGTGACCTACAAAAACACAAGGTACCCACACTGTCAGACAGTCAGTGCACCCTGAAACCGAACATTCAGGGCGCCTACATTTTCTCTCCATTGTGATGACCTTATGGACACAGTATAAGACCTATATCATGCGTATCTCACTTGTGCAATTACTTACTCTTTCTTCTTTGTTGCCTGAGAGTCATTTCATAACACTCCAAGGCCCAATTAACTTGTGGACTATACAAGTGCGATGTGCACACAAGCTGAATGTCATTCTGATTGACTCAGACGTCGCCCCCTCTCATGTGCCTCCTGCCTGACCTCCACATCCCTCACTCCACTTGTCTTGCCCTCTCCCAAGGTCCTCGACTCCCTCACTCACTTGTTCCCTCTTCAAACATCTGTGCTGACCCTTTTGGGCTGCTGCTGCTAAGTCCAATCTCTCTTTACACATAATGACCGCGCACAAATGACTGCGATAGCAAGCACAACAACTGGGTGCAGACAACTGTGGGCACATGGCGCAAACCATCACAGGCACACAATGACCATGAGCACATAACAATCACACACAAACAACAGCAATAGCAAGCACAACAACTGGGTGCAGACGACTGTGGGCACACCGCACAAACTGTTGTGGGCACACAATGACTGCAGGCAAACAACTGCAAGCACATAATGACCGTGCACAAACGGCTGCAGGCATATAACACAAACATTCACAGGCACACAATGACTGCATGCAAATGACCACAATAGCACATGGTAACTGTGCACAACAATTATGCCTAATGACTGCATGCCATGACCATACATATCAACTGCGCATGAATCCTAAGCACTGACTGCATGCCGAAACGAAGAAGATATGCAATGATGGGTAATGGGCATCGGAAGAATGAAATATGATAGAATACTGTATTACTATAGGAATAAAAGCAGTTGATACATTGAGTACAAGAACTTGGTGAATACCTGCATGGGTTGTGATACCTGCAGCAACCCGAGGCACCTGCTGTGTAAAAACCTGTGGGTTCACGGATAAATACCTGTGCAGGTGCAGGTATGGGTCAAGGTCATGGTACCTGTGGGAGTACCTGTGCTGTTGCCTAATTATCAATTGGCACTCAGGCAGGTAACAACTCTGACATGGCATTTTACATCACTTATACAACACTTGGGGGCAGCCATATCATTGTTGCAATTAAAAAAAAACATTCCCTTGTGATTGTATATACTAAAATATTCAAATGACATCCATCACAATGCTGGAATCACCCTGTAAAGAGAGTAGGGTGTAGCATGGGTCACACCATGGGTGTCTTTGCTGACACTGCACCTATGACCCATCACACTATACCTGTTCTCACACTGTACCTGCAGGTTATCCCTTGTGACTGCAGTGTTAAGACACTGCAGTATACTGTTCATACTGTGGTATAATAAGAAAGAAAAAATATTATATTAATTTATATACACTATTTATTACTGTAAATTACAACTACATATAACAAAAAAAGAGCTAGGGTGAGCCCAGCTCAAAGAATAAATGGGGTGCTGATGGGGGTTTATATACCCCCAGGCATGTGCATGGACCATTTGGCCTTGTGTGCAGTTGTGCTGTGTCCTGTGATG
Organism: Russula virescens; assembly: GCA_003316435.1. Taxonomy (NCBI): domain Eukaryota; kingdom Fungi; phylum Basidiomycota; class Agaricomycetes; order Russulales; family Russulaceae; genus Russula; species Russula virescens. Next base: position 7,653 of record QFEY01001534.1, read on the forward strand.
TGCAATTTGCTTGTGTTTGTACTCGCTTCATTTGTGTGATTCAACACATCTCAGACATGACATGTGTGACAACAGGACACTATGAATGGCACCACAATAGTGTGCAACAAATGACACAAAGATGAGGCCCGACAACATGCAGTAAACCCCACAAGGCAGAACAAACAGTGCACAATGGAATGATGGCACATGAAAATGAGGAGCAACGACACACAAAAGGGGTGCATGATGACACAAAAATGAGGTGCAATGGCACATGAACATGAGGTGCAGCAAACAGTGCAACAAGGCAATGAAGGCTGCAAATGCAGTGGCCTAGTGTTGCAGCAGCTCTGGAGCCAGAGCTAGCTGAGAGCCAAGCTGGTTACTAGCCGAATCTTTTTGCATGGAATATAGCCAAGCTCTGGCTAATTTGTAAAAAGCCTAGCCACGCTGGTTTACAGCTCCTTGCATGGCTCCACTGGCTCCACTGGCTCACATGTTGCTACGATCCGTCTCGGGATCGTTATCGCGATAGCGATCAAGTGAAGTTCTGGTATTCAAGTAATTCAATAGGGAGAGTAGTACTCAACCTATCTGCCGTGTAGTCTTGTAATAGGATTGAATGTGGTCCTAAGTCGAGTGAAGTCGTGTGATGCCTAATTAGGCAGGAGACCAGACCGGGAAGGTCCGAGACAGGTGGTGCACAGGCAAGTTGATTGATGTAGCTCAATCAATAGGCTCCGGACGACTTGTGAATGAACACAAGTCAAAAGTAAATGTTCAGAGGAAGAGGAGGGCCTTGAATGTGCACACAGGAGGATAAGAGCAATGAGACGAAAACTGAGTTAACTCAGGCTTAGGGCCTAAGTTCAGTACTAGCACAGGTATAAATACAAGTATTCTACTGGATGACAAATCAGTCTTGCTAAGTGGTTAACAGAGCTGACTAACTGTGATCAGTAAGGCTAAGTAATCAATCAAGTGATCAAGCAAGCAATCAGTAATCAGACAAGGAGACTAGTAAGCGATGAATCAGCGAGTATCAGGAGTATAGTAAGCGAGCTGATGAATCACAAGGCAATCAGTAAGTAATCTGACAAACAGATGACGTTGGGCTGATCAATAGCACAGTAATCAGGTCATGAGAACAGCGATGATAACAAATGAACAGTAATCAGTACAGTAATGAGCGAGCAAGAAGGAGAACGTAGCGGAAGGTTCTGGAAGTCACATGATGTGACATGTGATTAGTCAGGTGATTGGTCACCTGATGCAGCACCTGACCAGTCATGTGACTGGTCACCTGACAAGACATGTGATCTGTCATGTGACAGATCATGTGAGGGTTCTGGAGAGTCTGGACAGGACGCAAAGGGCAGTGAGTCCCAGGGAATTTGCTGGGAGGTACAGGCAGGGATACAGGTAGGGTCCACTGGGGGACCAGGGCCAGAGCTTGTAACACATGTGGCTTGGCTCTCAAGCCTCACAAGCTGGCATATCGCACATGGATCCTTTGCATAGCAAACACCCCCAATGCTCCCATATTGATGGGCCTTGGACTTCTCTGCCCTGTGCCTCTCAGTTAACCACAGGGTCCAGCACAGAGTTGAACATAAACAGAAACTATAGGCAGCCTCCATCTGCGACAACCAAACCACCTCACCATCTTTGTGCACAGCTTCAAGGCAAACTACATGGCAAGCCAGATGTCATCGCACCCCCTGATGCACTCAAATGCACTTACCCTTCCTGTGCTCCCAAATGGGGAACTTGCCCTGGTTATCAAAGGAGCATGTAGAGACTTGAGACATGCATCTGCCACCCTTGTCCACCTCATCACAGGCCATACCTTCATAGGTTCATACACTGCCTGCTTCCACCCCTGCAAATCTACAAACTGCCCACACTGTGGAGTCAATCCACAAACAGTGGCACATATTATCAGATTCCCCTGCTTTGCAAGAGCAAGAGCCACCAACCTCTCTCCGACACCCCTGACATCTCATTATCTACCCTCTTTGGCACCAAAGAAGGTGGCAAGGTCCTCCTGGCATTCCTGGAGGAGACTAAGGCATGCTTCAAGCCTCGGGAGGATGTTTTCAATCCAGGATAATTGTCCTGGTCCCCACTGTCCCTGCCCAATCTGCACACTTGTATTTCATACACCCTGTCTTCTCACTACCATATCCTTAACAAATTGCCTAAAAATCGAAATTTTAAAAGCATTGTGTCAGTCATAATATGCCTAGTGTATCCGCTTTTTTTGTTGCATATATAATACAAATTTGAAAAAAAAAAAAATTCACTACTGCCATTGTATTGATGCTGCACTTGCCCTTGGAAATGAGCAAATGTTGCAGCATTCTAAGGTATCTGTATGACAGGGTTTTCTTTTTCTTTTTGCATCGCACCTTGGGGTGCAGAACTCCATATAGCAGGCAGAATATTACTTCCCCTTGATCCTTATGCCAATAATGTCTTTACAATGCCGCAGGGGTTTTCTATTACAATACATTTGTCTCTCACACATACAGCATGGTACTACAACAGGGCTGCGTTAATATGGCATAATATAGTGCTAATGAAGTTCAGATACAGTGTGTGACTAAAAAATTAGAGTACACAATACTGACTGCAGGGAAGCACAATACTGTAGAGGAGAGTCCAAACGACAAAAGAAAGGGGTGAGAGACATTGGCAATACATGGGAATGATGGGATTAAGATGTTAAGGTTGCACGAGAGGTACCCACATTGCCAGGTCTCCATCTACATTAGGAGACGGTGACAATGGCAGCTATAGTGCTTTTGAGTTCACTTCCAATGAATTATCAAAGATCACATACCTGCAAGTACCTTTCTACGAATGATAACCCTATTGGCCAGTGACAAGTAAGGGCTCAGCCTGTGTTGTCGGTGGCATCTGATTGAGTGGCATTATGCACTGCACAAGGAGGGAGTGCAGGTACCAATAGTCTGGTTTGTCTTCAAAGTCGAGGGACTGTATGTGCTGAATAAACTTGACAAACAGTTGCAGCATACCCTTATAAAGAGTCTGGGCTGTTGTCACTTGCTTTAACTTCAAAACTTCATCATGACAGACTTGACCGGGATGGACAGCAATGCCTTGCCAGGGTAGCCATCCCTTCACTAGATAAACAATGGTGTATGCCAATGACTCCAGATCATCACATTGTGATTGTGTTCATCTGAGATGACTGTTGATCAACAAATAATGGACAGTGCCAGTGATGTTGAGTTCTGTGACTTGTGTGATGTGTTTATGAGTGGCTGGGTTGGAGAAGAGCCAAGTGAGTCCAAAGTCGATAAGAAAGATTCAGCTCGACCTGTCACCAGTACCTGTCATGAAATTGTCTGGCTTAACATCAAGATAAACGTAATGGTGATCATGTAATGACTTGAGAACTGCAAGCTTAGAATGAGATGTGAATAAAAGCATACTTTGAGCAAAGGGAGAAAATACCATCTGTTTTGCATAAGCAAATATGGTGTTGGCATCAAGCATGCTCAGTTGTGCCACCTCCTCCAATGTGCACCCAAGGCAGCTGAGCACCATGACATTATATCGCCCTTCCATCCTGTACCAAAGCATCTTGGGAATTCCATGGATTCCTGAAATCACCCAATAAATGTTATGTTTGCACTCGAGCTTTGAGCCCCATTCCAGGGCAACCTCCAGTTTTATGGCTACATCTCACCCTTTCTTGATGTCTTTTGCCAGATAAACCATTCCTAAACAGAATGAGGTAGGTATGATGGCCCAGATGGCCCTCAGATTGACATACTGAAAGTCCCAGCACTGAGTAGGTCTCCCACTTGATACCTACCACCTACTCGTACAATATCCAGGGTCTCAGCTTGGGCACCAACCATTACAAGTTGTCCAGGCATTAGGTCAAAGGGGCAAATAAAAAACTGGTAGGGTATCTCAGTTGAATTGGGGGAGCATGATGTGTGTAAGGAATCAACAAAGAGTGGTTTGAACTCAGACTCAGACATTCCTTTCCCTTTTTCAGGAGTGTCTCAGGTCTTTACAGAAATGCATGCAACATGAGGGACTAAAGTATTGCAATTGTAAAAGTGCAGGCAACATGAGGGAACTAAAGTACACAAACAATGACAAAAACATGAGTAGCAACGATATGATGAGCATGATAAGCTTATTTGTCATCATCTTCTGCACTGTCATTGCAGAACTCATCCTCATCCTCACTGTCATTGCCATCATTGTCATCTCCATTACCACCATTGCTGCCATTGCCACCATCATTGTCATCTCCATCATTGCTATCTGATAGTGCATGCAGTAAAGCATCGGTAGTGGCCTGGCAATCCCCAGTAAGCAAGTGCACAAGTAGATCCTTGGTATTGCCTGTGTTCCCTGCCCTCTTCATGTTGCTTAGTGCTATCTGCCAACCACTAGTGAAGTTGAAACACTCTTTCTTGAGTGAAAACTTCAGAGTTTGCAATGCCTCCATCAACACTGGGTGGATGTGGTTGCATTTCAGAGTGTTGGTTTCCTTTGCAGACAAGAAGACACGCTCACAGGGAATGGAAGATGCCTGGATTGGGAGATAATCCAGGGCAATTTTAAACAAAGTTGGAAACTCTGCCTTGTTGATCTGTATTGTTCCAATCAGCATTGTTTATCCTTGTTAATGTGAGTATGGCTCACCTCCCAAAAATGAAGAATGTCTGTCTCAAGCAGGGAAGGCAAGGCAGCTGTATATCTGTCAAATTCCTCCTGAACAGTTCCCTGGTGTGGGGACACATCGATGTTGTCGAGTAAGTCGTCTACCATGTGATTACCAAGTTCGAAATGCAACACAGCTTTGGAGCAGGATAACTTTCTGAACCTGGATGATTTGAGCAGCATGGCAGGTGCATGCTGTATGAGGGCTTGAGGGGTGGCAGAGGGGGTACCCAAGGACCATCAGCTACAATATTTTGACATCTGGCTGATGATTAGACTTTGACTTAGCTATTTACAACCAAGTACTCACAAGATTGATGATCATGGCCTTAGCATGCTTAATATAATTTTCTCCCCAATTTCAAGTGATCCACTCGAAACAGATGCAAGGATTGAGGACTAGAAGCAGTAAATCTGTTGTTAGTTTACATTAAGATTGGATAAAGGACTCGGAAGTAACTCACACATTGCAACCACATATGCATTGGTGTTGTCCATGTGGATATAATACTTCTCAGCCCACTGTAAGCTGATGTTGACCCAGGGTCTCAACTGTGGGAACATGGTACAGAGTTTTTCCCATTGGGTCATAAAAAGTTCAAAAGATGGAACTGCTCCTCAGAGCACTGGCATCGATTCGGCTGACATGATTTGCTGAACCATATGCAGCATCTGTGCAGCGAGTTCAGTGAACAGCAGATGTATCTGAATCTGGGTAAAAACTGACAGCCAATACTGAGTAGAGGGCATCAAGGATTTCCCAGTCCAGATCTGTGAGTCTATATTCAGTAAGCTCGTGCACCTTCAGACTGAAAAAGATGTCAATGGCCTGGATGCATGTCAAATTTAACAATAAGAATGAAAAGGATGTCCATACATATGAACACTCACCTGTTGAAGCACCAACAAATGCTCGATCATACAATATACCAAGTCCCATCAAGTTTTGATGTTGTGCAACAATTCCAAGTTGGGAAGCTGGACGACTTCACCATTGTCAGACTTGAACCAGCCACTATGGTTCCCAGTGTTGACTATATCCTTGAATGCCTGCTTCCTTTGATCCAACAAACGCATGATGCAGACAATCCTGCAGGTGTGGTGATAGGATCACGCTTCAAATTTGTGTACCAGGCCCATACTTTGTCATTCAATATATCAAGCTGTTTAATGTCAAGTGTAAGCTCGGGAATATCTTTTCCCTGGGCAAGTGAATGGCTACCACTGTTGCTGTCATTGTCATTGTCATTGGCTTCGATGTTGGAATGAACCAAGTCACTGCCACATTCAGATTTAAGGGTTTTGAGAAATTGTGTTGAGATGCAAGTCGATGATGCAATAATATGAGATGAACAGATGTTGATGATATGGGGGTAACAATGAATGTGGTTGTTGAGATGATGAAACTTGATGTTGTCATCATGTCACTTTAGTAGGGCCTCTAGCTCTCACATTGCCATGGCATTGTTCTCTGCATTGTTGAGAGTGACATGCCCAATCTAATGGTTGGTAAGATACACTGAAAATAACAGTCATAACAAATTCTTACCTTCGATATGATACCGGCATGTTTGAGAAGATAAAGGATATTCCTAGTGATATTCCTTCTGGTATGCTTATGCTTGAGATGATGGAATCTGATCAGCACCAACTTTAGTAAAAGGGAGCTGCTGGGCCCCCTATTGGAAACCCAGTGGCAAGTGAGGGCAAGATAGGAAGTAGAACTCCCAGATGACCATACATCAGCTGTGAGGCTAATATGACCTGGCAAGTCCTATTTCAAATGAGTTACACAGAGCAGAGAGTAGATATAGTACACACAGTGAGCTCCCACTTCAAGCTATCGAACCATTTGTGCCATTTCTCTATGATGCCCTTCTGGAGTCTGTCTCAATGAGGGATTTCTTTTTCTTGTAGGCCTGGGTGGAGGAGCATACAGAGGTCATGAAATTCGGGACACTCAACAACATGAATTGACTAGGTAGAAATGAGGACATAAGTTAGTGACAGAGAATGCATTACTCACCTGGTCATCAGCAACGACAAAGCGAATGATATAGTTGATGAAGGATGCTTGTGTAAATGGGGGAAGAGAATGCTTGTGGGCTTCTACAGTGTTGGATTTACCAGACTTTACATCACTTGAGAGGCAATAATTCCAGCTTTTCTCCACAATAGCCTTGTCATAGGCAGCAGTGTGCTTACTGGCAAGATGCTTTTGAAGATTCAAATATCTGGTAGCCATACCATAGATGTAGTTTGCCACACCTTCTGGAACCTTCTCGAAGCCATATTTCTTGCTAATATACCATTAACAAAGCAATCATTGGCACATTGGATGAAGACTTACCCGCATATTTTGCACACCTGCTTCTGCATCATCTCATGCTTTCCACACATGACAAAGAAGTACAAGATGTCGAGAGCCTGACCACCTGAAGTCTGGGAATCTACTGTGTCCTGAGTAGGCAGGGAGAAGTCAGGTTTAATGAGAGGATCAACAACATGAGGTGGGGTATTATGACTGTCATCCTTGTAGTCTTTGTCAGGGAAGACAATCTCATTGCTGCCACCAATTTGACCAGACTGAAAAGAGTAGCCTGTCAAGATTGGGGAAGAAGTAGATATTATTGATGAAAGTAGTACCAAAAGAACAATGCATTTATGGCGCCTGGGCTGGGTGGCCCGAGAAGTCACCACTCGCACTTTATCAGAAGCATTGGAGCTCTCTTTTCATATATTTTTGAGGGTGCATTGGGGCATTGCCTCTGAAGCCACTGCAGTCTTTTCAGTGGTGTTATTGCTGGCAGAGCATCAGGGCATTTCAGTAAAATGGGTGCAGCAGGGATGTGATGAAAATGCAATAACATGCAATGAGCATGGTTCTAAACAAGACTATGGTGGAGTGTCGGAGTATTTTGGGTAACAACAACGTGTGGTTTCTAAAAAAAAACTACTACAAACTACGTATTACAAACACCATACTAATTCTTCCATCACTTCGAATTTGAAGAGGGCTCTGAATGGATCGGTTGCAAATTGTATGACTCAAGAAAGAAAGTTCTCGATCTCTTGGACCCAGATAATGCACCTATTTGTAAATTTGGGGGAAGATTTATCTTCTGCAGCTGAGCAGAATCATTGTTAGGCCACTGCTCTGCAAGCACATTATCCAACTTCTCAAGAACTTGAGAATAATCTACAGCATGCTCGGAAAGCATCTTCTGGGCTTCCTTCTGGATCGTATCATCAGAAAATAGACCCATGAGCACATTGCACATCTGGCTACCGAGATGTCAAAGTGAGAAGACACTCTTGAGTGACTGAAGCAATTCAGTCAGAGGCACATTTCCTGTGACTTCAAAGAGAATGACATCATCTGAGTTTGCTATCCAGTTGGCTTTGGTATTGTTACCGCAATGGTGAAGTGGATCAAGATTGGTGGAGGAGCCCATTGCATTCAATGGCAAATCAATGGGGACCAGATTGAATATGAGAGCAAGTATTGAACCACACTTTGAAGGATCATAAGAGCTGGGTAGGTACTTCAAGCTGAGCCAGAACATAACATAGAACACAGATTCCAGGTCATGAACAAAGGTTTGAGATATTCTGGGGTCTGCGATGAGGTCAGCAGCCATGAACTGCCAAGTACCCTAATTCCAGTCCATTAATACTGCCATGCATATTAAGAGGCATATAATTCTCACTGTACGTGCAGTGCAACATGCTTTATGCTTGTTAGAATTGACATTCTTACATAAGTCCCAATCAATGAGGAGACCACCACCATCATTTTCTTCTGTTATTAGAATATTTGAAGGACTGATATCATGGTGGAGGATACTGCAGAGGCAGTATGCAGCTTTGTGAGCTATAGTAGTGAGTTAATCTGGCCACTCCAACTTCCAAAAAAGGAACTCACCTAGTAAACTGGCACAAATGGCATGCACCATATCCTGACTGCACTTGAATCTTTTGAGGGGAGTGCCTATAGTGTCCAGTACAATGCAGTAGTGTCTGTGAGGCATGAATTCAGTTGTGAGTTTGGGGGAGGGGGCCCAATCTGCATCAACAAAGAAGTGGGTTTGTGTGCTGTGATATGTGTCGTGGCCAATATCCCCTGATTGTGAGCAGAATGCAATATAAGGTACCGATTGGGTATTGAGTACCTCATAGGTATCACCCTCCTTCGGCACTCTGATTATATCAATCCTCCAAGAGTCCTTGACAAAAACACACCTACCCCTGCGAATGTTATAGGTGATGAATGTTCAAGTTGCATGTCCAGTTGGGGGGGAAATTGTTGCAAAGGGGGATTCGATGATGTAGCAGTCGGAGTTGTTGACATTTCTGTGCCTCAGGATAGAAATGACCAAAAAGGTTTTTGCCTTTCCTTGGTCTGAACTGGAGTCATGAAATTTATCAATAAGGCAGGTGGCAGCATGAAGCTCTTCGGTTTTGGGTGCTCAGACACTGGAGTCAGAACCTCGTATATGGGATTCTGCATAATTATAGCGAAGAAAGAAGTTGAAAAGGTAACACTCCTCATTGAAATGTATCAGCACAGTAATGACAGCACTGCCATGGTCCCATCAGATAATTCTTGCATAATTGTGGACAATGAGAATGAAGAACATATGGGTCTGAAACTGTGAGCCCAGGTGTGAGGTGACATAAGACATCATCTGGCCAAGAGTTGAGATTCCTTTGGTTGAATCTTTCACAAACAGATTTACACATAGTGTGGATGATTTGGTCTTCAAGACAATGAAAGGATCCATGTGAGGCTGAGATTTATGCTCAATGAAAAACTTGACAAGGGAAGAATTGGTGAAGTTGGGTGAGATTTCCTTAGCATATACTGAACAATCAGGGCATATTTTGAGGGGAAAACAAGAATTTTTTGCTTCTTTGTTGCTGTCAGACCAGGCAGTGATACAAATATCAAGGGCTGGCAGGTAGGTTTGAAGACTGTCTTTCTAAATAAAAAGGTTAGGACAAGAGCCAAAAAATTATTCAGGATATACCAGTGCTTTATATGGAGTAGGTTGAGTCGCACTGCTCACAACTGTGGCATCGGTGGCACCTGCAGCACCTGTCATACCAGGAGCACCACTTGCACCTGTGGCAGGTGGTAGCAAACTTGTGAACATTCCTGCCTGAAAGTTTGGTGTGCCTTTAGGTATGGATATGGAGCGCAATGGGAGAAATCGATCCAGGAAAGCATCAGGAGGCATAGGGCCAAGGATATAAGGTGCAATATTGGTGGCTAGCACTGCATGAATATGACCTCTGCTGAAGCTACTGATCCCATATTGCTCAGTAGAATGATAGCAGGAATGGATTGGAGTGCTTGGAGAGAATGGCTGATGCGGATCACCAGCAGATGGGTGACCAATGGGGAGATTGCAGGTGGGTGAGTCATTGGTGGGTGATATTTCGGGCTCTGAAACAGAACTCATTTATAATGAATGTTGTCAGCAGGTTGTTCATTTGTGAGGGTTGTTTGAAGGCATGAGGAGGAGTGGATGGGTGGCTACGAGCTGTGGCTATGGCCAAGCCGCCTGTGGGAAGAGCTGGCTAAATATAGGTAGGAGCTAAATGTGGCTCAGCTCGGCTAGCATGTTAGCTGAGGTCGGCTCTTGGCTAAAGCCAGAATCGAGCCAGAGCCATTGCAACACTATGATGACCCCAGGGTCCTAAAACTCAAAGCCCCGAAGTCGTATGTGATATTCTGGCTTAGTGACAGTGAATGGGCCTTGCTTGGGCTCATTTGCAATGGTCTAAAAGGGCCATCTTTTGCTTGTCAAAGCTTTTCCCATTCTGCCCGACCCACTGTTTACTGCATGCTCCCTGTCATCAAAGTGATGCAGCAGAGGTGGGAGCAACAGGCCAACACCCCAAAATACAAGCAAATCATCCCCACAATCAAGGCCAGCCTTGCAAACCTTCATAAATGGTACTGAACTCTTGACAACAGTAGCATCTATTTCATCTGCATCATTCTGGATCCCTGCCTCAAGATGGCATACTTCCAGCAACACTGGGAAAAGTAGTATCTTGATGTGGGGCAAGAAAGCCTCAAAATGATGGTAAGTTATTTTTCTGTATGCTGATTTACCCAACTAACATTCCAACAAGTTCGATGCATACTTCAGCCCCAATGAGCCCACCTTGACCCCCAACACAGCCCCTGCCCCTTCAATGCCTGCAGAAGAATCACCTGACATGCTCTATGGTGCCGCCTGGATGCAGTCAGCTATCACAAGCCACGTTGCTGAGGAGGCCCAAGATGCCAACCTGTACCATGAACTTCAGGCCTATCTCACATCACCCCTTGAACCACACAAGAGTTTGCCTGAGACCAAGGTAATGAAATGGTGGAAGGATCACAGCATTGTCTATCCCACACTTGTGAGGATGGCTCAAGACTTTCTCACCATCCCTGGTTCCTCTACAGCATTGGAACATCAGTTCTCCAGTGCATGACACATTGGGACAGACTTCCGAAACTGCCTCATGCTGACCATGTTCGAGGCCATGCAAGTGCTCAAGGGTGGGTACAAGGCTGGCATCTTGTCTGCTCACATTGAGATTGCTGATCTTGTGAAGGACCTTGACTGCAAGGTGGACAATATAGTACTTAAGAACAAATCTGGACATTAGACCCAGTACAAGTGTTGCATTGGCAACATTGCAAGTAGGAAATCATAGGTTTTAGTTTTTTGTATTGCTACCCACTGCCCCCTCCCACCTATGACTGGCATTGTGTAGAAAATTGTAGTAGTTTGTCATATATTTGCCCCCAGAATGAATAAAAATGCTTCCACATCTCTTAAACCATCTGAGACTGGGTTCAAATGCAGTTTAAACTGAACCAAACTGATTGACAACAAAACCATCTCAAACCGAGTTTAAACTGAACTGGACTGCTATAAATGGTTTGTATCGGTTTTGGTTTTGGTTTCAGAAATGTTGCTGGAAACTGAATGGTTTGGTTTCTGGTTTGGCCAAAAATGGCCCAAACCAAACCAAACCAAACTTCCCCAACACTAAGTAGAGGTGGTATACCACCATGCTCTGGAGTGTGGCCAACAACTTGCTAATGCCCAGAGGCCAACATGAGTCACCACCCAGATTGTCCACTATGCCCCCAAAGCTGAATGTCATCAGGAAATTGGGAATTTCCAAGTTTGAGTAAATTTATCCAAGTTGCACAAGTGGCCCAAATTTTGCCGACTTATTCAAATTTATCACTGGGTTGCATGAAATTTTGTAAACTTGATATAATTGAACTAAAATTGAAATGTTGTGATAAATTACAGTAACTAGTGTCAAATCACAGTAACAAAATCGCATCCGAGTTCCAAGTCTACTACATATGATATCAATCGCGATTGGTGAAACCTGATTACTTGCAAACATTTTTGAAATGTGATGCATGAGGTCTTGCATTGGGCAGCTGGGCACAGTGGGGCAGTGGCAGTGGAGGGTGAAGCGAAATGAATGAGTTATTGGGCACTAGACAGCCAGCATGGCCAAGTGAGGGGAAGGTGCACTTAGATAATGGGCCTCGGACTGAAATATACAAATAAGGAAAATGGGCCATGGGAATGCGAGAATACTAAACGAAACCCAGGCATGTTTGCTCCACATCCTCACATCTTCCCTCACAACGGACAATATATACAATATTGGTGCAGTGGGGTCTACATCATGTGATTGTAGTTTTGGTTTGTTTGTGCTTGCACATTTACCGGTTTACCATTTGACTTTGTTGAATCTCTGTAAACACCGCAACCAGGTTTGTTCTGCAACTGTTTGACTCACTGGAATGAAGGCACTTTGACTGGAAATTCCAACAGTCTATATGCCATTCCAACTGACAAATTATATAGGTAAGCCCCTAAATTCCAAAGCTCAGGCTTGCAAGCCCTGTGTGAGGAATTAGCCAACTAGAAGCAGGCACTTCAAGAAGGGACACCGAGGTAAGTCACAATGTCATCTCCTTCCTTCATCAGTTAGAGATTAACATTATATTCACCAACCTCCTCTTTTGGTTCAGCACTGGGAGAGAAAGAGGAAGTAGCACCGAAGGGCAGAGAGGATCAAAGAACTCTGGCAGACCCTGACCCTCTCTGGGCTTCACACTGAGATCGGTGCATGTACTTTCACTCAGCATGACCTCCTCCCAGCACTGGACAGATCTACACCAGGCCATGCTCAACAGGCTCACTGATGAGAACACTGCTTTATAGCAGTGCCCCTCTGCCCTCAAGACATTCAGCTCACATGGTATTTCATCTCATCTACCTTCAACACCAACATGAACCCTGACAGTTTCTAGCCCTTCAATGACCTTGCCAGGAATAAGTAGAGCTTGAGGCAGAGTTGCATCAAAAAGACAAGTAGATGCTGCGACTCAGGTATATGTTACTGCAAAGATGGCCAAATTCCACAAGATCTTCTTGGCAATGGTGGCATCAGGGTCATGCTTTATGACAATGGGCAGGTATAGGTCACCTTGCAGTATGACCTTGGCACCACATCTGTCTTTCGGCCTGCAGTATAGGGCACTGTCAAGGATGGCAATACAGGAGCAGCATGGATGCAGCTTGTTACACAGTGGGATGGAGTGCTGCAGGAACTATTGCAGTTGATGTGGAATCAGGTGAAGGTCGAGCAGAACATGCCATCCTTGCTGGATGCTAACTATTCTCAGGGTCTCACTTGCAGTAGTGGCTAATGCCCAGATATCTGATCATACCCAGGGCCATGTTCCAGGTATGTGTGCTCTTGGAATGAAGGCATCTTGCCCGTCACTGATTGTACTGATCAGATCTTGATTTTCTTTGGTTCCTTGGCTGTTGGTGAAAAAACTGAAAGTGAGTTGCATGTTCTCTACTTTGTGTTGTACCTTATGACCCCACATTCGCCAGCCACCTACATGCAACTCATGCTCATCATGTTGTCCAGTTGATGGCAACATCGTGTATGCCTCTCCCTGAGAGCAACAGCCCATGGTTGACAAGCAAGTGAAGGAGGGAGCTCTGCCCTTGCACATCGATGAGGCAGCAGCCTAACTCACGCCATAGACACATGCTGTATACCCATGCAGCTTCTCTTGTATTAGAAGTGCTGTTATGTGTATGAATGTATTCAAGTCTAAATATATGTCAATTTTTCTTTAAATTTTGAGCAAGTTTGAGAAAAAATGAGCTGTACAGTGTTGAAAGGGAAACAAAACTAAGTAAATGTTATGTGAATATACTTGAATTCAAGGTGCTCTCCAGCAGCAAGCATTATAATTAGCATAAATCTACACAAAGTTACATGTATTATGTGGTCTAACATTATATTTGGGCAAATTCACTCAAGCAATGCAAAGGCATCAAGTCAATCAAATTATTATAAATTGAGACCAACTTGTACAAATTTGGATTTTCCCTTTTCCCTGATGGTATTGCCACTGGTAACCCTCAATCCCTGCATGCTTGCCCTGTCTGACCCTGTCATGGGGAGAATTGGATTCCCCCAATCATCACTAGCCAAGGCCCTCCAGATGGGCAATTTACCACTGCTCTCAGACCCCCAGACACACACACCAGCCTCAGAGACTGGGTCAAGTACTGCAACCTCTGTGAGATCTGCGAGGACCACACTGTGGTCTGCCCAAAAATGAACAAGTGCATATGGTGCTGGGTAGTGGGGCACCTTTCCTTCGACTGCAAGGACCCCCATGAAAGGTGTGACACATCTTATGGTTGTCAGGTCCCCTTGGGGCACCCAAGTTTTAGGGGAGATTGCCCCCGAACCTCGGGGGTTAGGCTGATAGACCAGACAGGAACGGCTGACAACATGTACAATTTTGACTAGGGGTTATATGGGAATGACCTTCTAGGAGGGGCATGATGTTACGACCCCATTTTTCCTTTTTTCTCTGCATCAGGAAAATCTGACATTACTTAGGTGTGCTTAGAGTGATGGTTGGCTTATATGTATCTTAGACCCAGTTCCTAAGCCATGTAAGATATTGCAGTATCACTAAATGTAACAAAAGTTTGTAAGCATAGATGAAAGTAGTAAAATGCACACTAAGCACAGTTGATAACTTGTAAGATGTTCTAAGACTCTACTGCTTGTCTAAGCCTATACTCAGAGTATCTGCTAAGCAGAGCTGATAATTCATAAGATGTTCTAAGACTCTACTGCTGGTCTAAGCACATACTCAGAGTTTCTTTTAAGCACAGTTGATAATTTATAAGATGTTCTAAGACTCTTCTGCTGGTCTAAGCACATACTCAGTTTATGCTATTTAACTAAGTACTCTTAGACAAACATCTAAGATAGGACTAAGATAGTATTAAGAGAAAAATGGTAGTAAGAAACAAACCACACATTACACTTATATAACAGGTTACCTCTTAAGAAAGCAATATATCTCATGTAGCAAAGGTGGCACACTGGCAAATGTAAATAGTAGCTAAGGTACTTTGTGCAGACTTAAGACAACCTATAGATAAAATTTAAGCAGAGAACAAAATAATGTTCTCCTATATTTTCTATATCCAATGTAACAAATTCAGAATAAGACCAATATAACTAGCTACAGAATCTTAAAGGCATGATAGTCAATATATCTATTTACATAAAAGGTATGAAACTGGCAATAATCTAAACAGTTAGTATGATCTACAGTTTTTGGGATTGGTGGCAAGTTATGATAGACAGGAATAAGATGAGCTGCATGTAGTATATTTGTTAGAGATATAATGTGTGCCTGTGGCCATTGATTGCTACATAAAGCTTGCCTCACCATCCACATACCTGTATCTTCATTAGGCTCTTCATCAATAGTATCATAGTTATGCACCAATGCACATGAGTGTATAATACCATTGTGTTGAAGCTTGAATAGGAGTTGAACCCTTGCAACAGTAAGTCCTGACATGGTGGTAATACCTGGAGCTTTGATAAAAGCAGTATTATGATGAGCTGGTCCTTTTCTCCAGCTTTGAACACAGTGGATATGCTCCTTGCACATTCCATTGATGCCTGAGATATCACTTGGAGAATAAAATATAGCAACAGCAGAGGGGTAGGTGCTGATGGTGCCATCAAATAAGTTATCTGATGAGGAGCAACCTAAGAGATATTGCTGTATAAGTTTTTTAAGGTCTTTTTGATTTGCCAGTTTTGCTGCCTTCTCCAAGGTAATATTGGATTCTAGATAGGATAAAGATCTAGTTATAATAAATATAGTTATAACTCTTAAGTTACTTACCAGAAGTGGTTTTTGCAAGAGAAATCTGTAAAGATAAAGCTGAAGCTGATACTGATAAACAGGTATCTTGAAGTTCTTTATCTTTATCTTTATCTTTATCTTTATCTTTATCTTTATCTTTATCTTTATCTTTATCTTTATCTTTATCTTTATCTTTATCTTTATCTTTATCTTTATCTTTATCTTTATCTTTATCTTCTCTGGCAGTGTCTTGCTCATTATTCTTTATATTATCTGAAGCTACAGCTATTTCTATATATTAAAAATATTAGTATTAACATATTAATATTCAAATGCTTACCATTGCTATTTTTATTGAAAATGATTGATTTATTAAGCATCCCTTGAGACTCAAACAGAACCTTAGCAGCATTAAGTTTATCAAGCTGCTGGTTTGTTAAAAGTATTTGTTCTAAGGGATTCCAGCAGTTAGATCTCCTTCATGGCTGCTTGACAGCACTGATGTGCTTTGACTCAGTGATAGATGAACAAAGCCCATTTGGAGCACCAAAGTCACAGATAAGTTTGGGGTAATGGATAAGAAAGTGTTGGTAAGGTGGATGTGTGTTTGGTTTTCTAACTTTACCCTCCACAAAGATATCCTGTGCATTGAAGAATTTTTCAAGAATACTTTCAAGCTTCTGGACTGTTAAATGGCTTTGAATCTCTTGACGAACAATATAGCAGAATTCAATCAGATAGTGAACAGCCTGAACCATTGGCTGTGGGATATAGCCTTCAAGAGCTGGAAGATAAATCTATAAGCCATAAGATATAAGTAATATATTAGTCATAAATATCTTATATCATACCTTCATAAGTGCCTTAGAGTCATTACCTGTCCACTGTTTAAAGCCTCTTCCCTTTGGAAACCTTCTAATCCCTCCAAATAAAGGAACAATTGCAATGCTATATTAATATAAGTATATTGAAACTATAAACTGACAAAACCACTAACTGTCAATCAATATCATCAAGTATCTGCTTATAAGTCTTCTTGTCATTATTTAGTTCAATCCACTTTTGAACCCAGGTTACAAGATGATCCTTAAATGCTCTTTTGATAACTTGATGTAAAAGATCAGGTGATATAAGTTCATGAATATCAGCATGAGGGAAGTCTTCTGTAAAAGGCTTTATATAGGTCAGAATTAATGTAATTATACCTGTAATTATTTCACTCACAATAATATTCCCAACAAAGCCATAGTCATCCCATTGCTCTATAAGACTCAGATGTGTTGAAATTAACTGGGTGTGTGGCAGACACTGGGGGGGAACCCTTTTTCTAAGTTTATAATCAAAGTTATTTGGTTTTGCAAGACATCTAAAATAGCAGAATGAATAAGTGTTAAGTAATAATTATACACTTATATTAAAATAAGAACTCACCTAGGGCACCATCCCTGAATAATAGATGTTATTAGACATTGCTCAGGGTAATCAGCAATATAGGGGCCAATCCCATAGATAACCTGTCGATAATTGCCATCACCACAATAAATAACCTCAGGTACTGTCATTCCAGGTTTTAAACTTGCAAGCATTTTGCATATTGATGTATGAAAGACTTGTCAGCAAAAGCAGTGAAACTGAGAATTATTAGCCCATTCCTTAGTAGCTAAAAGAAAATATAAGTGAGTTATTAAATTAATAAAGATAAGACTCACATTTAGGAATTGCTAAAAATCCAAGCAAAACAAGGCCATTCTGATGAGCCTAACAGAAACTATTATGTATATTGCCAATAGAGAGATACACTGGCCAATACTCATTATTGCCAGTGCCAACTGAGACTGTGGTCTTGTCACTTCCTAAGATAATTGGAACAAACATAGATCCATGTGTTGCTGGATCCTCTGCAATTTGATCCTTAAAAAGACAGCATTTAGTAACAAGATAGATAAAAAAGATTATAAAATAACAAACTGCTTGACACCATGCCCAGTTGCCAGACATCAGATTCTGATACTGATGCACACCATTTACATATTTATGATAAGGTGCATAGTCAAATTTGGTTGCAAAACCAGGATTTGAAATTATCTCCTTGATAAGTGCTTGTGGGTCTCTAAACCATACCACATATTCATCATCCATCCAAGCTGGCCTAGAAGCACTGTTGCTTGAATTATCTTGATTACAAAACAGTGTGAATGATTCCCATTTGATACCTCCAACTCTTGTGGCATCAATGGTATTATAAAGGTCTTGATGGTCTCTAAAAGGACCATCATCCTGAAGAAGAGTGGCCTGCCAGAGAGAAAGTGTCTTGTCAATTTGTGTAGCTGATAGTTGATTTTCCTTGTAGAAAAGCCAAGCTGTCTCAAAGGCAATTTTTATAGGGTTCCCAAGGATTGGTCTGATCAGAGTAATCACTTGAACAGTCCATCTCCTCAGATGTAGACTTAGATAGGGAGGGAGGTTGGAAGTTGTGTGATAAAGTGGTATCAAGAAAGGTGCCATATTTGTCACAAAT
>QFEY01001536.1:0-18011 GCA_003316435.1 Russula virescens
TCACTAATTTACTCCGGCTCTATCTCTCGCTAGCTATGATTAGCGCGGGAGGTAATCCCCGATGAAAACGCAGCATGTATACTAAAGGGTAAGTTGTCATGACTAGTAAGATCAAAGTCCATTTACGAATCTAAATGCAGGGGAACAAAATATCCCGATGGAAGGAATCCCGCCCGTTACACTGCTCTCATCATTGGGGGGCTCGTGTTAAAGTGATCTTTTGGAATATCGCCCTCAGAACCGATAAGAGATGTGGGAGCCTGAGAGCTGGTGTTTCCCAAGAAAATGCCGGGATGGAAGATATTTAGTGTATACATCGCAAGGGTGATCATTACACCGTCGAATACCGCTGCATCATCGTCAGTTTATAATTCTGTATGACTCCCAGTGCAATGGAGAGCGCTGTAAAAATTGACCACTACTTACTGAAGAGCCACTCCGTCGAGTTGACCTTTCCGTTCCATCCACCTGCGAATTCGATCACCCGATAAACCGTTCTACAGACCGTGTGCAATCAGGGTCCGCAGAAAGTAGAAAAACAGTAGGGAAAAAAAGTACCGGATAAGGATGAAAACCGTCATGATAGACATCCCAAGAAGCATGATCCTTAGACGCTTCTCCGTCCTGCCACGGGGGACTTCGCCTGGCACAGGCACTGATCGCGGCACTGGGTTGTCCCACTTGTAGCGGAAGAGGAACTCGGCAGCCAAAGCACAGTACGCGACGATGGCCACTAGTTGTGATTGTTGAGCGACTATCTCTCCGTGTATAAGTCGATGGTTTCACATACCTAGCTGGAAAATTGTGCCGCCGAGAGCGATGTCAGAACCCTGATACGCAGTGGGTGAGTCGGGTTAGTTGGGGGATTTGTATACCTAGCAGAACGGCAAAGTACGAACGAGCTTGGCTTGTGATACGGACGCATTGTTGCCCGATGCTATACCTCCACCCAAGCCTTGGACAGCAAGGGAAATGATGTCCTAGGAAGGGATAAGAACGTTTGTCGAAGACCCCCGCGGAAACCGGGTAATGTACTTACACAAGACACGAAGATTATGGTATCTATGCCAATTGTTTCGTCAACACATCCTCATAAGTAGAAGTATTTGTACGACTTACATCGTCTGGGAGTCAGGCGACTGTATTGTGGACCAAGTCGCCGGATGATACGTCCTAAGATTATAAAATTGGCTGCAACCAGCGGTGTAGGTGCGATGACGAGGCACACGGCTCTGTACCACCTCACGTCAGTAAAAGGGAAAAAGATAAGGCTATCGCAATTTTACTCACTGCATCATGAACGGCGCGTTCAACAATGGTTTATGAGTCGACCATAATCGACCACTCCAGCCGGTCACCTCGAGGACGCCGCAGAAAATCGCGCTGGGAAACAGGAACCACAGACGGAAGCGCAATGCTTGTGCTACATGGAAGACTGATCATCCGCCATTATCATATTGTCAGCGATGGCCTGTTGAACTCGGCGGAACGGACGACGGTGCCTTACATGTGGTGATACCGTAGAGCGTAACGAAGGTGATTGCAACCCATTCCGTTGGAATGTAATTGTACGGGAGGTTTGATGTGTCGGTGGTGTTGGTGGAACCTTCAGGTGTGTTCAAGAACGCGTTGAGTAATTCTCATAAAAGGAAGAGAGAGAGGAATACGCACTCATGGCAGGGAATGTGGTTGGACAGACGACTGACGCTCTGCCAGTGACTCGACATGCTTTTATCTCATGTCCCGACCAAAAGGCGCAGTAGTCCCGGTGCCGCAGCTAAGTTGTTGATGTGCGAATGACACGAGGGGAAAACTCCTGATTGATTAACTTTCACAAGGAGTTACGGTACAATACGACAAGGCATTTGCGGAGCGCGTTATGCAAGGCGTACAGTGCTGCGGAACGACGGGACCCAGCCGTGCAAATGCATTGACCCTGAAAGGGGCGGTGCAACTGGCAGCGCCCAATAAACCCGCAGCAATTGCTGTAGTGCCAATTAATCCCATAGGAAGTTGCCTAGATAGCTTTGGGAGTACAGTATCGTAATGATGTACGACAAATCCGATGAGAGAAGAAGCCGCCGCGCGGCTCGGCGCGAGAGCACCGTGACTTTCACAATGCCTTCACGTTAGCCGTTAGCCGAGCCGGTCTCCATGTCCAGACCCTCCGTATGTCTCGACTTGACTTGAGTTGAACATGACGCCGAGTAATGCGCACGCTAGAGAGCTAAGATAATAAACACCAACGAGTCGCGTTGCATTTGCCTGCTCACAATACTCATGGCACGTGGGAGTTGAGAAAAAAATTTCAGCCACAAACTATTGGGTTTTCATGTGTTCGTTGTAAATTAGCGCGCAAAAAGTCGCTGTGCCTAGAAGACAATTTTTCAAGTCGGTCCTTGTGCGGCTTTTTCAACTTCAGTAATCTGGCCTCTTCAAGCTTCAGCTTCAAGAAGGACCACTTTGCCGACTTGGCTGACTTGTAAGTTCTTGCTCTCTCCCTGGGGAACAGTGGTAGTACTGTATAGTCATTCAAAGGCTCCGAGTCGGTTTTCCATCAAGACGCACACTCGTAATAGAATGTGTCGTCTTCCGGTTCACTCGGGTTCAAATTCAAATTCCGACTATTTCCATTCCATCTGCTTTGCACTTGAAAGCTTGAACGTTGAACACGATAGCAACATCAACACCCGACTAGCTAAAAGTCCTTCAATCATTTCCCAGCCTCTCCTCTATAAGCTTACACAGCCAGTCCTAATTCTAGTAACCAACAGCGCATGCAGTGCCCTGTAGCTGTAACCTGTAACTTTGCCCACTCGCCCTGGCCTCAAAAGAAGTGAACGTGTTGTAGGGTTTCGGGCCGCGATGATGTCTTTACGGTTTGTCCTCGGAACCCTGGCTCCGCTGACAGTTCTATGGCGCCTATGAATCCGGCGGCCTGTGCCTGTGATCTTGGTATCATACTGAATCTCTCTCCGAATTCATAACGGATCCGCAGCCTCAACTCGTTGTCCCTTGCTAGGTCCTTGATGGCGGTGTGGCATGCAGCGTAGTATCGTTTCAACGTCTTTTCAGTCGAAAACGCCTCATAGGATTCACCCCCTAAACACCCGTGCCTCGATTTCCGACGGTCTCTTGTACAGGCTATCAACCGGACTCCATAATGCAATTACATTTCGCTAAGGTTGCATTCCAGGAACTTGCTCAACTGTTCTTGCGCATCGAAACTTACATCTACGCCAGGTTAAAGTACAAAGCTAGCGTGTTGCTCCGCATGGATGTACTGTACTAACTGCATTTATTTAGGTAGATGCAGTCCGTGGCGACGTCGCACATGGACAACCCTTGGGATCGGGTTTGAGATAGGAGGCCGAAAGCATGATTCATCCAGAAATGGAGGTAGGAGGTAGATTAAAAGCTGCACCCTGGGCATCCTGCGCCTGTGGAGGGCCAGGGGTTGGAGCGTTTGATCATGCGAAAGATTGTTCGCAGTCAACATCTGGCTGTGCACAAACTAAAGGCTGTGTCGGAGGAATGATCAAACAACTGCAAGCATATCATAGGTTGGTTGAAGTGTTTGAAGGATCCCTCCCCCGGCCGCGCTGGCCGTGGGCAACCATCACTCAGCCCTCAGCTTCGAACTGGCATCTATCTCCTACTTTGCCTTAATGACGAGCAACGTTTTTTTGTTGTGTCCCGTGGCTTTTGTTAATTTATCGTTATTCTCGTTTCCGCAGCACGGCGTACCTTGGGTGTATCCCGTTATCATGATGCTGTGCTTATTTGTCTTGTAACTGCAAGACCAATGATGACCGAACGTGATGAATGCTTCCATAATACAAAAGATCACAAGTACATCGATACACCTCACAAAGCTTCAAGTTGATGTGGCATACATGTAACCACTAACCATAGTATTATACTAGAATAGACTTGAAACACCTATTCATAAAGAGATGAGATGATAAAGAGTAAGCACAAGAGACAGTCAGAGACGATGCATAAGAATAAATTCATGGAGCTGAGAAATGGAATATTCTGTAGGGGCTGCAGAAAAGAGCTCTATAACTTTGTTTTGAGTACCAGAAACACAATATCGAGAATATGCCTGATCTAAGGCCTCATCTCTAGTTGGTTTTAACTGTGAGGCAAAAGAAAGGCATGCACAGTCAAGAATAAGAATTATCACTATTTTTGACATCAGAAATGATATAGGCAGTGAGGAGAAATGTACCAATTAATTTGTGATGAATATGATTATCACTATCTATTAAAAGGGGTGGCTAGAATTGTGTCCATTTAGATAAAGATACAACAGTAAAATGGCAAAAGTACTTTGCTAAAAAATTCACTGATGCTAAAGAATAATACCTGTGATGCAGATGAAGTAAGAAGTGAGAACATAAAGAGTGGAGAATATTGATAACTTACATTCTAAACATATAAGCAAAAGACAAGTCTGCTTACTGAAATAAAGACAGTGAGAGATACATACAAGCTAAAAGATGCATAGGAAGGGGGAAGAGTTGAGACAGAAAGGAAGATAAAAGAACAAGGGGCCCTCACATGCTAAAGAGCAGAGAAACAAGTTCAAATATCAAAGCATCTGAGCAAGCAAGGGTACTTACTTCCTGAAGAGTGCAAAGGGAGAGAAAAGTCAGAAAATTAAAAGAATCTAAGTGAATGAGAGGCACTCACTTCCTAAAAGAGATAAGAGAAAGAATACATTAAGATATAGAAAGACTCTAAGTAAGCAGAATCACTTACTTTCTATGAAATATAGAGGAAGAAACAAGTTAGAAAATGAAAAGAATTTCAAATAAGTGAGGGCATATACTTTCTAAGGAGGGCAAAGGAAGAGATAAGTTAAAATATAAAAAACATCTGTGGGCAAGAGATACTCACTCTCTGGAGACCACAGTGAGAGAAATAGGTTAAATATAAAAAATCCAAGTGGGTGAGAGACACCTACTCTCTGATAAACAAGGAGAGGGTCAAGTTAAAATATAACTTCAATTTAAGCAACAGGCACTCACTCTCTGAGGTGTAAAGGGAGAGCTAACTTGAAACATAGAAAGAATTTAAGTACAGAGCACTCACCAACTGGAAAGCACACAGAGAGAAGTCAGAAGGAGAAAGAATCTAGGCACATAAGAGACACACCCACTAAATATTATATAGAGGGAGATAAGTCAGGACATAGAAATACTTCAAGGAAGCAAGAACCACTTACTGGCTAAGGAGCATAAAGAGAGAGAAATTAGAATATGAAAGAATAGAAGCATATAAAAGCACTTACTGACTGAAAATTGGAGGATGAGAAATAAGTTAAAATATAGAAGAAATTGAAGTGAGAGGCACTCACTTCCTACAGAAGAAAATATAAAATAGGATTCAGTGAGAAAATGGCACTTACTTCCTGAAGAGCAAAGGGCATGATAAGTTAAAATATAGAAGAAATTGAAGTGAGAGGCACTCACTTCCTGCAGAAGAAAATATAAAACAGGATTCAGTGAGAAAATAGCACTTACTTCCTGAAGAACAAAGGGTGTGATAAGTTAGAACACAGAGAGGATCTAAGTTAGCAAGAGATACTCACCAACTAAAGAGTGCAGAGGGAGAGAAGTTAAAATATAAAGAAAATCAGAGCAAGCAAGAGACACTTACCCACTAGAAAGCACAGGGAAAAGATAAGTTAAGATAAAGAAAGAAACCAGCCAATCAATAGACACTTACTCTCTAAAGAGTGTAGAAGGAGAGATAGGTCAGAGCATAGAAAAGATCCAAGCAAGTAGGAGACAGACTCTCTAAAGAACAACAGAAGTGACATGTAAAAACAACAGAAGAATTTTACACAAGGGCCACTTACCAACTAGAGAGTGCAAAGAGAGATAAGGAATTAGGCCACAGAAAGAGCTGGAGCATAAGAGACACTTACCCACTAAAGATCACAAAGGGAGACAAAGAAATAAGTTAGAATATGGGATGAATTCAAGCAAGTAAGAGATACTCACTGACTGAAGAGTGTAGAGGGAAGGTCAACTCAGAATATAGA
Organism: Russula virescens; assembly: GCA_003316435.1. Lineage (NCBI taxonomy): Eukaryota > Fungi > Basidiomycota > Agaricomycetes > Russulales > Russulaceae > Russula > Russula virescens. The sequence continues at coordinate 6,056 of QFEY01001536.1, forward strand.
AAGAATCTGAATAAGTAAAGGGCACTTACTTTCTAAAAAGTATATAGGGAGATACAAGTTAAAACACAACAAGAATCCAATAAAACAAAATGACCACTCACTGACTGAAAAGCACAGAAAGGAGAGAGGTTATAATATAAATAGATCTGAGTGGATAAGAGACACTCACATCCTAGAAGATACAAGGTAAGAACAAGTTACAAACATAAAAAGAATCTAAATACAGTAAGTACTCACTAACTAAACAGTGCCAAGGTAGAGGGAACAGTTATTGCACAGAAATAATTTAAGTAGGTGGAAGACATTTACCTGCTAAAAAGCATAAAGGGAGAGAAAGGGTTGAGCTCTAAAAAGAATTAGATGAAAAAGAGCACTTACCATCTGAAGAGCCAGAGGAAGAGTTAAATTCAAACACAGAAAGAATCTGGTGAGCAATAGACAACACTTACTAACTGAAAAGCATGGAGAAAGAGAGTTAAAAGACAGGAAAAATCTGAATGAACAAAGGGGCATTCACCAACTGAAAGCATAAAGGGAGAAACAAATTAAAACATAAAGTGAATTCAAGAAAGCAAGTGGCACTTGCTTGCTGAAGAGTACAGAGAGAGGGATAAGTCAGAACATGGAAGAAATATAAGCAATCAGAGGGCACTCACTGACTGAACCAGTCAGTAGGAGAGGGGAGAGAACACAAAAGGATTCTAAGTAAGCAAGTAACACTCACTTGCTGGAGAATACAGAGGGAGAGGTCAGTCAGAATATAGAAAGAATCAAGTGAGAGGTACCCACCAACTAAAGAGGATAGAGGGAGAGTCCAGTTAAGATTAAAAAAAGAACCTGAGCAAGTGAGAAAGACTCACTGACTGAAGGGTGCAGAAGAGACAAGTTATGACACAGAACAAATCCAAACAAAGAATGAGAGCACTTGCAAACTGAGGAGTGCAGAGGGGGGAACATGTTAAAATGATTAAAAAAATACCAGAAAACAAAGGGAACTCACATCCTAAAGGGTGCAAAGGAAGGAATAACTTAAGATATAAAAAGTCCCAGCAAGCAAAGGGAACTCACATCCTAAAGGGTGCAAAGGAAGGAATAGGTTGAGATATAAAAGAATCAAAGCATCAAAGCAAGTGAGTGACACTTACATCCTAGAAAGCATCATAGGAGGGTAAGTTAGAACAAACAAATCTGAGTATACAAGGAGCACTTACTTCCTGGAGAGCACAGAGGGAGGAACAAATCAAGATAATATAGAAAGAAATAATGACACTCACTTGCTGGAGGGGGCAGACAGAGGGAGACCTCAGACAAGACAGAACCAATCTGAACAAGCAAGGGGCACTCACTGACTAGAGGGCACAGGAGGGAGAGTTCAGGACATCGCGATACAAAAAGCAAGGACTGACTGACATAATACTAAAGTAGTGACCTCATTTGAGCCAGAGTCAATCTCGAACACGGTAATACAACTCACCCAGAGCGATGGAAACGCTATTATGCATAACTTGATTATCCTTCCTGCATTCCCATTGCCGTCTTCGATTGCAGAATAGACCCTGTAATGGGACTATTGCCACATAATTCTACTCTCATCATACAAAGAAACTTACCGTCGAACTGCTTGCTTTATATTCGGCTCCAAATTATCCTTCTGAACGGACAAGAGCATGTGAGCAACGGCGTCGTCCGAGAGTTCATTGGCTGTCTTTTCAATAAGATCTGTAGCCCTTTGGCCGTGCCTGTGCATCCCTGTGCGATGAAAATTAGCATAGTGCCTGTCAGCTGATTAACAAGAATCTTACTCTCCAAACGTATAAACGGTGCAGGTTCCCTCAGACCGGCCAGATAATACTCGTTGAAAACCCGTTCCGCCTCGGCGTCGAGGAGTGCCGGGTCCAAGTCACAACCCATATCCTCCAACTTCATTTCGATATCGCGCTTGAACTGGTCATATTTGGTGAATACTACCATCACAGGAACTAGGAAGACCCCTTCATGTCGACCCCCAGCTCATACAAGTCGTCTTTGGACGCACCGTTCTTATCCAGGCAAATTTCATGAAAAAGCCTGAAGTCTAGTGATGGCCGATCGTTGTCCATCGGAATGCAAAACCTGCAAAGGAAACCTTATGATTTTATAATCGTAGGTACCCATAGGAACCGACCAGATCGCGTGCAATCTATCGTTCAATCGCTTCTCTCGCGACCTACGATGGACAAAATCTTGAACGACCTTCAGCTCATAGTCCGAACCTCCTTTGAATCCACGGGAATCGTGGAAGACATATCCCTCATGGTTCGTGAAGACGAGCTCATCCTCGATGTTTTGCCCGCCACGCTACATAAGCAGGACCGTCACGATCAGTCATCATTGAAAATGAGAATAAGACTCACTACCCCGGTTGAAGTGTCGAGTTGAATCTGGGTAGATGATGAGATTGGTAGTGCCATTAAGGATAAGGACGTACTCGTTTACGATGCCCCGATGAATCAACGCTGTAGATTTCTGGACTCCGGGTGGTATCACAAACTCTTTGGAGAATCGACGTCTTTCCTGAGCTTTCTCTTCCAATGATGAGGACTCGGAACTTGACGTCGCGGGGGACTTGGGGAAGATTATGCTGTACAGCCAAGAGCATAAGGACACGAACACCAGAAAGTTCTTCGGCAGTCTTTTCGATAAGTTGGGTACACCGCTGGCCGGCGTTGTGCATCCCTGCGGGACAAAAATTGGCGTAGTACATGCTAGTTGGTTACCAGTATACTCACTCTCCAAACGTACAAATGGTGCAGACACCCTCATCTTGGCCAGATACTGATCTTTGAAGGCTCTCTCCACCTCGGTGTTGAAGAGCGTAGGGTCACCCGACTCCGAGTGACGTCCCTTATCCTCCAACAACATCTGGATGTTGCGCCTGAACTGGTCGTATTTGGTGAATACCGCTATCACAGGAACTAGGAAAAACCTTCATGCCGATCCCCTGCTCGTAAATTTGTGTTTGGACGTACCATTCTTATCCAGGCAAATCATGTCAAAATACTTTAAATCTAGCGATGGCCGATCATTGTCCATTGGAACGCAATACCTGAAAAGGAAGCACTGTGAGTTAGTAATTGTAACCTTAAAGGAGGAACCAACCATATCGCGTGCAATTTATCATTCAGTGGTCTCTCCTGCGACTTACGACCGACAAACACTTGAACAGTCCTCAGTTCTTCGTCCTCGCCTGCTTCGAATCCGCGGGAGTCGTGAAAAACATATCCTTTATGATTCGCGAAGCTGAGTTCGTCCTCAATGTTGTGCTCGCCACGCTGTACAAAGAGGGATCCTCGCGGTCAGCCGTCGTCGACATGAATAAGCCTGCCCAACCTCTTGTGAACCCTTGAGTTGAACCTGACTAGGCAATGAGATCGGAAGTGCCACTAGGGGCAAAGACGTACTCGTTTGCGATTTCCTGATGAATCGACGCGGTAGATCTCTGGACTCTCGGTGGTATCACAAACTCGCTGAAGAATTGTCGTCTTTCCGGCGTTGGCTCTTCCAATAACGAGCACTCGGAACTTGACTTCGCGGGAGCCTTGGGAAGGATTCTGCTGTGTAGCCATAGCACCGAAGTGTATCAGATGGCCAAGGGTCTGAACAGGCGCGAGGTGGCGAGATTGCTTCGAGTCCGAGTCGGACCTATGTTTGTGCGCTTTTGTGTGGACGGCAACCATTCCAGAACACTTCGCATAAATACGGTACAAACATCAGCTGATCAGGGACGTCCGAGCGTTCATGCGCATTCACGCATTCATGACCGATGGTAACGGGTTGATCTGATCTGTTTGAGGTGGATATGTCCCACAGGGCAGCGTGATAAAGACGAGTATGATGGATTCGGCAATATTGGTTGTACAGGTGACCCAAAGATGCATGATCAATATTGGGACTCAGACTCCCAAACACTCATCGAAGCAGCAACTCGTGGACTTTGGGCGGCATGACAGGCTTGCATTCGCTTCCGACAGCCTTCCGTAGTTTTGCGCCACACTCCGCTAAACTCAGTTTGACTCCGCTTGAGGTCCGAAAGAGGGGGTCTTCTCATCACAGGCTGTTGCCTCGTGTCACCTTATCTCGAGAGTTTCGTCCGTTGCCCTTTCTGACATCAGACTGAGCACTTGTCAAGGCTATTAACTTTCCTCTACGATGTCGCGATCCTTATCACGATGTCGCCGCGCTGCCATCCCTCTTGTTGAGTTGGTTGAGCATCTTTGCATCTAAGCTGTCAATTGCCACTTCTCCCGCCGGAGTCGTCGTATCATTCATTTTAAGGTTCTGTTTTCAAATAATATCCGAACGACCCGATTTTGGACCCTGGCTCTTCTTCTACTTACAGACACCGGTAGGTATATACTATATACACACCCTCTTGGATTTGATGCTCTCCGAGCGTAGACTTGAACTCGCATATACACGTTCACATGTATATGACCTCGACCTCAGGCTGTTAACTCAAGCCAGCAATAGAGCCCTTCCCTTCGGCGTCCTCCTAACTTCTCGCGTGAACCTCTGTGCTCTCCTGTAAGCTCGCCCCAGTGCGAACCCCATGTTGGTGTGCGCCAGGGAGTCGGAGAAAACTTCTGTTACAGCATCTCCCTTCGAATTCCCACGTTTTTGTCCCGTCGTTTCTATCTTCGTCTTCGTGAATATCCTCCTGCCTTGAAAGGCTACATTATTTGCTTGCTTGATCTGGTCTCCTCTCGGGTGAACCCCTTGAACTCACACGCGCGGTTTAGACTCGCTCCAATGAGCCATGGATCCATGACTCACGGACATGATCACAGTAGTACTCCGCTCGACAGGCTGATGTCATTATACGCGTTCGTTGAGGACCCTTCGTCAGTATTTGGCAGATCTTCAGTCTTTCTGGAAACGCCTTTCCAGGTGAACTTGAGGAGGTTGGATTCGACATTCAGTTCAGCAATATAATGGACCCTGTTTATCATCCTATAACTTCATGGGCTGGTGCGATGTCGGCTCCGAGTCTCGGTAGCATCTCATTAATAAGTATTTCTCACACAGTGGCCCCTTTCCGGGAAACGATAATAATTAATTATACTGAGCGACTATCGAACCCGAACGAAAACAATGCTACTTGCGCCGCCAACGTTTTCTGGTCTGTCTCACTCTCAACCCTCGGCGAGTGTCTGTCGAAGAGTTCGGCCAGGGTGGCGAGTTAATGCGAGGACAAGGGTGACTAATCCTTTGGACACCTTGACGGACATGAATGCCTCAACATATCAACATAGTTGACAGTGAGACACGGCGGTACGGGATAGCAATCCTCGGCATGAGGGCCTGAGCTGAGATCCGCTGGCACACGATAGGCCCGGACAAGAGGAACATACCATCGGTTGCAATTTGCATAGGCTATGCAAATTGACGCCAATGAGGTTTGAAGATTTGGGAGCCACCGGAATTCAAGAAGGATTGCACTGATCAACTCTCTGTAATGTAGACATCATGGTTTTAATTGACCGAAGGACAAGCAATGAAGTTCGAAGGTTTCGGGAGTGTTTTGGCATCTCGGGATTGTGTGAATTTTCTTACAAAATTTCCCGCGTGCGACAAGTCACCTGAAAAACGCAGTAAATGCTAGTCATCGGAAACACCATTTATCATTACGAGAAGGGCAAGAATATACAGAGCGCCGGGTACAAATGACAAAGCTACGAAGTCTTTGCTTACGGCGGGCGGATGGCGTCCAACACTTTGACCGAAAGGTCGTGACGAAGTCGGTCATCTGGGGATGTAGCAACTTCAACCTGGTTGACGACATCTTCAAGCTGCTTGACGACATCGTTAATATGTTGTCCTCTCGGTCCTTCAAGGATCTTCCCTAGAATTGCCAAAAACTCGGTTACGATATCAGGAGGGCACTCAAAGCTGAAGATGATGCCATCACGTGGCGCAACCATGTTAACGAAGAGTGTTTGCGTTCCGAGTGAGGGTTTGTACTTGTCCAAGTTAGATGTGATGGCGTGGAACGTGTGTCGATAGAGCTCAGAGTGGGATTCCTTCGAGGAGGATGGTTTGGATAACAACTGCTTGAGTGCGAGGAAAAAGAGCTCGACGGTAAATCCAAGCCCACCATCCTGGAGGTCTTGGAGACGCCACATCTGTCGACGGAACAGACTATCCAACTGGAGCGGGAACTCGATTTCTCGCAAGTCTTTGATCGTTTTCCGCAAGGCATCGTCATCGTGTCCTCGACGAACTTTCCGAATGGTTTGGGCAAAGGATCGAATTCTTCTGAGATTCTGAAGAGGTGATATGAATAGTAATGTATTGCGATCATCGTATAATTCGATAAATTGGCTGATGTCATCAGACTCCGTATCAGAGATGTCGGATTTAACGCCTGGTAAATGGCGAGTTATCACTCCATGGGTAATTTGATCGATGGAATGCTGGGCGCTGCCTATCGACCAGTCGTCCAATCCTAACTCGGCATTTTCGATACCGATTTCTTCCAATTTTGAGATCTGGGGTTCGTGGTTTCGAAGGATCTGGTTTACTTGCTTTTTCGTTGCATCTATAACCCGGAACCCAGCAAACGGTTCCAGGCAACTTGATGCGTTGTGAAAAGCTTTTAATATTTTCTTGAGACGTGTTTCGTCGGCGTTGTCACTTTGTTCATGCCCTCGCGAGGCCTGTGTTACACCATTGTACAGTAACGGCTTGGACTTCAGAATTGATCGAACGGCCATGAGTGACAGGCAGGTCCAGTGGATCACTAATGACTCGTCCCTTCCTTCCAAAGACAAGTTGCGTATCTTTTCAGAACGTCCGAGGTCTCCTAGCAGTTGAAGCATATCTCCAATCTGATCGGGCATGTCACGGGTGATGGAAAAAAGTGAGGAAGTGGTCTCGACACATGCACGCGCACGCCTCCGCCACAGTTCGGGACTAGTGAAATGACCCTGGTTCTTGCAAGTCACCAGTAAACGGGCAACACGTTGGCTGAGTTCACTCCTGATCTCCTCTCCTCGGATTTGTGTGGTGTCCAAAACATCCTTCCACACCTCCTGGCCCGATCGGCCGTTGAATGAGCCAGGGATTGCCATCACGAGTGCTTCCATTTCTGCATCTGTTGTCATGTCAGAAACTAGCCATTGAATCGCCAGTTTATCGCGATCCTTCGGTTCTTCCATCGCACGTCGCAATCGTCTCTGGGCCAAGTTCGATGCTCCATCAGTAGCCCGATTCTTGGATCGACAACGACTGTATTTCTGGATCGCAGACCCTATGAGAACGGAATATGAATTCTGGTATGGCGACTGCGGATATATGATAGATAAGACTGTCGTGACAATATACAGCACGCCGATGACGCCAATGGGAATCATGCTGCTAAGGCCAATCGTTGTATTGATGTTGAAGACGAAGTCGCAAAGCCCCACGAAGAACAGGAACAGAGACACGTGAAGCAGGGCTGGTACCGCCTCCGCAACAGGTTGCATGTACCAATTTTTGGAACCTTCGTTCAAATATTGTCGAAGCCGCGCACTCTTCAGAGGGTCACTTTGTTGGAAGACATGCATGTAATCGCGAACCCATTGCTGGACAAGGGTGGCAAGAAGTGCCGCAAAGAGACTGAAAATGAGGGACATGAACCAGAAGACATTCACGCGCATGTCGGATGCCGATGGTTTGAAAGGAGGGAACGGGTCGGGCGGTGCGGAAGGGATGGGGAATTGAGGGGCAATCGAGAAGATTTGGTTGGAAATCCGATCGAGTAGGACAACGTTTTGTTGGAGATAGTACACCGCTTGATCTTCGGGCTTCACTTTTAGGTCCTTCTTGCTGTCGACTATGAAGGCGGTGAGGACTACAGCAAATAGACCAGTCTATGTTACGATGGCCCATATATTAGTACGACCGAGTCAATATATGGACAAAACATGAACGAACAAATAGGAGGACACCCTCCATATCGTATTTCAGGTTTTCAATTCGGACCTCGTCGTGACTCTTAGCTTCCTTTCCGTAAAGCGTCCAGAGCGCATTAGCACTGTCGTCGAGGTCACCCGGTTGGCCAGAGCTACTATTAGGGGGACCACCTTTCACACGCCGACCGTCAATAAGTGTTCCTGAATCCTGATTATGTGACTGCGGGCCAGGGCTTGCCACGGGCACGGGTGGGATGCTCGACGCTCGATCAGGGTCGCTGATGGCCTGAGGCAGAACCGGAGGGTCACTCGGCCCCCCACTTCCTCTCACGTCTTTCTCGAAAATGATTAGCACTTCTAACGTAGCGAAAAGAAAGAAGGAAGGAAGGAAGATAGAAGAATGCACCTAGGGCGATGTGTTCAACATTATTGCTAGAGTTCGTAGCCATCATCGGCAAGGATAAGAGATTGGGTAATTCGATCGATTGTGTTGCGGTGGACGATGTGGACGGAGTGGAAGTTGCAGACAGTGAAACTGTTGGCTCCAACAAGAAGAAGGCGTGTGGGACTCGTGGTGAGTTCAAAGCAGCACATGTCTTGGCAGTATGGTGCGATCGCTAACTTCGTGACAAGCGTCACGGGGTCAAACTTCGAAGGTTAATAGCGCTTTCATATCACACTTAAATGCCATGTTATTGCATATTTAGAACATACATAGGGGTACAAATAAAACTATCGGAGCACTTTTTTATTTTTCTAAAATTCATCGTTCCAGTGCAGATTTTGCGCTTTTCTGATTAGATAATCGGCGCCTATTGGGCGTCTAAGCAGTTAGCGAGATAACGTGCAGGAGGGGAGGCATGGAGGCGTGTATACCAATGCCTCGCCGTCGAAACAAATCCAATCTCCCCAGAGATGTATCTGGGAGATATGCAAACACAATTGTCCCCCAGGATCTCCCCAATCATCCCCAATCTCCACCAATCGAGTTTGATGATGCACATACACAGGAATCAGCCGCAAATGAAGATCCAATGCCCAGCGATGAGGATGAAACATCAGATAACGAATGGAGTCTTTTACCATCACCACTCACCATTGATGAACAGATCCAGAGGTATAGGGCTGTGCGCAGTGCTGAGAAGGAGGTGCAGCACCAGCAGCAAATGGAAATGCACAAGCGGAAGTGCAGCTCACAGATCCGGTCTGTTGAGCATCGCATCGATGGTCAGATCGACAATCGGAAGGGAAGGAAGCGTGGGCCATACTTCACTGGAGGCCTCTCGAAGCGCAGTGTGCAAAATAAAAAGCAGAAGATACGAGAATCTGCTGCTGCAGATGGAGAAAGTCTTGACTCAGCCAGAGTCATCCATCAACTGAAATCAGTTGAATCACAGATGCGGCACAATGATGGACTCACCCAGACACCTATCACTTCATTCTTCTCTGCAAGGCCCCAGCAGAGACAAGAGGATAGGGAGGGTCGGGGAGATCAGGAGGATCAGGAGGGGAATCGCTCATGCACAGATGCTGATCAAGATGATGACATCGAATGGCAAAGCACCATCGAAGATATGACCACAAGCGAGCCACAGAGTGCTGAAGAATGCAAGGAGAGTGAGGAGAGCGAAGAGGTCAAAGAGATTGCAGAGACTATAGAGATCATAGAGATCTCTGGCTCTGAGGAGGACCAGGCAAGTGATAGTGCTGGTTCCGATACCCTGGACGACATCAAAGCCATCGAGATCGCATTAGAAGCCCTAAAGATCACTGAAGAAACGGATGTAGTGTCTGAGTGGGTCATGGATCCACTGGATGACGATGTGCCTTTGAAATCGTTGGCCCAACTCAAAGAACTGGCACAAGAAGGCCTCCGATCGGCCAGAAGCTTGGGTATCTACCGTGATGAGAGCCTATTTGCAGCTCTTGTCGATTTCTATCGCTGGGTGCCAAGATATGGACGAGGGAAGGCCGCCTTGCGTGTTGCAAGCAACAGACAGCGAGGCCCTGCATTTGCCAGACGAATCTGCTCACAGGCAAGATTCTTTGAGGCCCAAGGGATCCTGGAAGCCAGCCAGCAGGGGAAGCGACCACAATCAGGGCTGATGACAGTTGGGGAGTTGCAGATCGGCATACGGAGATATCTGTGGACGATCTCTGCAGGGAAGGCAAGGATCAGTATCCTTTTGATTGGGATCACTCACTGATCTAGTCCGATCTATGCTAGATCTCACCCAAGATGCTTCAAGAGCAAGTAGATACGCATATCCTGCCTTCCCTGAATGAGAAGAAGGCCAGAGTAGGCCTGACCTGGGCTCATGAGTGCCTTATCTCAATGGGATATCGTCGAAAGCGTCAGGCAAAAGGGATCTATTACGATGGCCATGAGCGTAAGGATGTGGTGAAAAGGAGAAAGGAATATATCAAGGAATTGAAAGATACTACACTGTAAGTCCTCGTGTGCTCCTCCCATGTCCAGATCATCCATCATTTTAGGATGCGTGCAACATATGATGGCGATGATATGAGGGAGATACTACCAGATCTGTCCAATGGAGATAAGGAGCACATATGGATCTACCAGGATGAAAGCGCTTACCATTCAAATGATTTCCAAAACAAAGGCTACTGGCTCAAGTCTGAGGAGCAGGTGATGAAGAAAAAGGGCCATGGGCAGCTTATCATGGTCTCATCGTTTGTGTGCGAGCGATTTGGGAACCTTGCATTGCCTCCAGAAATGGTGGAGGCAAATGCAAAGCTTCCACCTTCAGAACGCCTGGAGGTGACAGATTCACGCGTTATAATCTATCCTACTTCGAAAGGAGGCGGTGATTCCTTCTGGAATAAGCATCAGATGCTTGCGCAGGTGGGCAGACATCTGGACAGATCAGATGCAATCAATTTATGCTTGTATGAATATCTAGATTAGGGTTGCTAAACGCATTGCAATCCGCCTATTCCCCAACTGTGTCTGCCATTGGGTCTTTGACAATTCGTCATGCCATGATTCAATGGCCGATGATGCCCTTTACACATCCAAATTAAATGTGGGCCCTGGTGGGAAGCAGCCCTGCATGCGTAATACAATTATCCCACACAATAACCCATTTGGTCATGGGGGACAACTCCAGTTCCCCAATTATCCTAGTGGTCTCGCAGATGACCATCCACTCAAGAAGCTTGAAGGGTTGCCCAAGGGAATGCACACAATCGCTGAGGAGCGAGGATATGTGACCGATCCCAATGGGAAACCCTTAGTTGGAGACTGCACACAATGTAAAGCACAGCGCGTGCGCAAAGTCAAGGTTGATCAAGCCGATGCCAAGAAGATTGATTCCGAGGAATCAGAATCAGAATCAGAATCAAAAGCCAATCTCCCAGAGAACTGCTGCTTGCGGCGACTGCTTTCAATGCAGGATGATTTCCGATCAGAGAAATGCCTGATTCAACTTGTATGATAGATACTGTGCAATCCTCAGATCTCTTATCGATATTGATTATTTCTTAGGCTGTTGAAGGGGGCAGCGATGACAGTGATGTCTTCCATCTCCTCCCAAAGTTCCATCCGGAGCTCAATCCAATTGAATACTGGTGGGGATGGTCAAAGCGTTACTTCCGTGAGAACTCCAATGGAAATTGGGAGCGAGCAAAGTTCCTGGTCCCAGAATCCCTTGATGCTTGTCCACTCATCACAATCCGACGCTTCTTTCGTCGTGCAGAACGTTATATTAGTGTTTACTCACTCAGTGCTACAGGGATCGCGGCTGAATATGCTGTCAAGAAGTACAAATCACATAGATCAGTATCACAGAGGGATCTTGATGCAGCCGAAGAGGAGCGCATTGCAAAAGCGACCACCCTGAAGCAGGGATCATAGGAGAGTATTACCTATTCACACAGGCTTATGTTTTCCTAAGTAAATATGCTCCATTGGGGCTAGGGACATGCAGCGCGCAATTGTTTCTGTAGGACTATCGCATTGGGATCTTGATATTAAGCAGCTGTGCAGTAGCCGAGCGAGC
>QFEY01001540.1:0-20639 GCA_003316435.1 Russula virescens
TAGATACGGTGAGCGTGTTGGCTGTTGGGATCATAGCCTACCCAGTTCGCCTCCAGTCTGCGTGCGTCTAGCTTGGATCCTGTGCCTGAGTGTACCCAGACGACTTGTCCCCATTCAGGGACACCAGATAGATTGGGTTTTGTACCCGTTAGCTTTTCCAGGGGCGTGATATTGTTGCCTAAAGCTCTAGTAGACGTTCTGTTCTTCAGCCAAACAGCAAAGTTGAGTGCTTCACCCCAGAGGCTCTTTGGGAGTCCAGATTGGTGTAGCATAGCCCGGACTCATTCCAGTAGTCGGCGGTTCAGTGATTCCGCCACTCCGTTATGCTGCGGGGTGTCGTGTGTCGTGAGGCGGCGTTCGGTGCCTTCCTGCTGTAAGAACTGAGTGAATGCGCGCCCAGTATACTCTCCGCCTCTGTCAGATCTCAGAGCTTTGATTATGGTTCCGTGTTGCGTCCGGGCCCAAGCAGCAAATGATTTGTATGCCTCTAGAGTCTGGTCCTTAGTTCGTAGTACTTCAATGCACGTGTAACGTGTGCAGTCATCTGTAAATGTCACGTAGTACTTGCGTCCTCCAAGAGTAGCTATTGGCGAGGGGCCCCATAGGTCAGTGTGTACCTCGTCTCCGAAGTGGGATGCGGGAGTGGTCGTTCGCTCGCTAGCGATGGGCTTTCAGGTCATCTTAGCATATTCACACGACTCACAGATAATTGGTGAACTGTCGTCAACTATGCGAATCCCCGTGATCGCGCCGTGTAGGACTAGGCTGCGGATGCTGTCTGCTGATATGTGCCCGAGACGCCGGTGCAAAGAATGAATGTCAAGATGTTCTATTTGACGCGAGACCTCTGCTATATACGAGTGTTCCACCTTATACAACCGATTTGAGCTCGCGGGAATGTCGCCTATCATTTTGCCGGATTTGTTTTTGATTTTGCAAGACTTGTTGTCGAAGCTGACTTGGTAGCCGGCACTGGTGATCCTTCCTATCGATACGATGGTCAGCGCCATCTCAGGGGCGTGTAAGGTGTCGCGTAGGGTGACAGGCGTCGTGGTGCTCCCATTTGGGACGTCGATCCGTAGGTCCCCTGTGCCTATTGCGTAGAAGGTTCGTTTGTTAGCAGCTGTGATAGGGCGTGGAGAAATGGATCAGTAGTTCACAAAACGGTGACGGAACGGGGACATGTGGCGCGAGGCCCCAGAGTCGTAAAGCTCCATCTCGACGTTTGGTGGGTAGGGTTCTGGCCTCCTGGCGCTGTAGGCAGTCTGCAGGACGGGAATGTCGATGGATACAGTGGTGGGGAAGTCGTTTTCGATTTCTTCGATGGCTGCGTAGGTCGTTTCGGTGTCGTCGATGTAGTCAATGATGATAATGATGGAGTCTTCGGAGCTTTCGCTGTCGACGTCGGAATATTCGTCGTCCACGTCATTCTTGGTGTCGCTGCTGCAGTCCATGCGGTCGTCTGTGTCACTGGAAGTGCTGTACTCAGCAGAATAGATGGGATGGGCAGGACAAAAGTCCTCCTCGCAGTCCATTGCGACCCATGCTTTGATGTCGGTGCTGGCGGAATTCGCGTTGTCATTGTTCGTTTGGTTGTTGTCGCGGTTACGGTTGCGACCACGGCCACGGTTGCTGGTGCGCTCGCTGTTTGGGCGCCGAGGCGGGCGCTGTCCTTCCTTGCTGCCTCCTTTGGCCCAGCACTCGGACTTGTAGTGCCCCTTTCTGTGGCAATTGTAGCATTCTATATTGGACTTGTCTCGCTTGTCGTTTGCCGCGAATGCTTCATCGGGTTTAGGCTTGCCCAATTTGATGACGCGGCGGTCGTATTCGTTGCTGACAAGTTTGGTAACGTTTTCAGGGGTAATGGCTGTGCCTGTCATGTCAGCTGCCGCGTTTATGGCGCTAATCGTTCCTTCGTAGGACTGTGGAAGGGATCCCAATAGAATAGACGAGAACTCATCGTCGGTTATGTTTTTCCCCATTGCTGACAGTTGCTCCCTCATGCCGAAGAGATTGGTAAGGTGTGTGCGGATGTCGTCCTCATCGCCACACTTAGTGTTTTGCATTTTGAGGCCTAGATCGACTGTGATCATCCTAGATCTGGACTGGTGGAGGGCCTTGAGGAGTTCCCAAGTTTCAAAAACGGACGGTCGGTCCTTGATTCTGCTAAAGATGTGGTCGGGGACTGATGCTGAGATCATTACACTAGCTGAGGCCTCCTCAGCATCCCAGCGTTCCTGTGGCATCAGGCCGTTGATATCTCCAGCATCGATGTATCGTTATGGTACTGTGGTGTCTAGCAAGTGCTCCGACCAGTTACGTGAACGGAATACAAGTATCATGCGGTCACAATATGTGACCCAGTTGAGGCCTTCAGCGCCTAGTTTTGGTATGCTCACCCGGAATTCGTCGCTCATTTTGGCTAGTGGTGGTCCTAGAGTTTGTCACGGTCGATACTAAGATAATTTTCAGATTTAAAGTGCAGCGTCAGGGCCCATAACCTGGTGAAAGGTTTGGGCGAGCTGGTACTCGGGGGCGATGGGCCGGGTGACCGAGGGACGAGCCGGACGTTGGTCCAGATAGAAATCCTAGAGCGCGAGAGTGAACGAGTGAGGCAACCTCTTAAGGGCCTCTTGAGTGGGGAGCTAGTGCTGGCAGATAAGGGAGTAGAGGGAGAGGACAACTGGATGGATGTTATTCGCAATGTAGAGTAGCTATTTATACAAGTATGCTACATTGTAGGTAACGCGAGAACAAATAAAGGATACAGGAGCATTCGAGTCATAGTGGAGTAAAGTACGAAAGAAAAGGGCTTTCCTGTGGAGTGAAAGCAGGGGTCGAGCGGACAGGGGTTCGGGAGAACGGGGAATGTACGATATGAACGGTGAAGCGGAAAATGATAGTGCTACTACTATTAAGAGGTGCGGAAAATCGAAGCAAAATTATAGTTACAAGGCGATTTCTCTTCCGAACATGAATCCGTATTTTCTGTATTTATTATGACGTTCTTGATGACTTGCGGTGACGTTTTGTGTTTCGTATGTGCTTGCATCCTTGGGGTGGGCCATGCTTGCCGCATTCCAGCAGTATGTCTGATTTATAGATTCTGATGTGCTCCTCACTGGTATATGTAGATTGGCCATGTAACTTGCAACAATGCATTGAACAATAACACAATGCTTCAAAAGTTTGCAAAGTGGATCTATACACAGACAGGGCAGACATTTGACCCCAAGATATGTCATATTTGGTGCATATAAACATCTAGTTTATCTATCTTCTACCTCTAATGTATTTGATTTCCTAGATGTCTTGCTCATATCATCAACCTCACGACATAGGCCTTCATCTCAACACACAGCAAATCAAAACACTACAATCCTGTGGAACCTGATGCAGACCTCATAGGTGACAATGGGCACAATGTGGTAGGCCTCATGCAGGCAATAAGTGTCAAGGTGATTGACATTCCTTCACTGACATCCAAAATGTTATATCATTAACAATATTTATCCAGGCACAGTCCTCTTCAAAATGAAAGCAACTTTTTGTGGACCTTCAGCAACATGCTGCTAAGAAGCCAGTCTATCAACTCTTGCTTGACATGCCAGTTCGCTGGTCATTAACCTATCTCATGACATTGTGTGCTGAGTCAATGGGCGATGTACAAAGACTGTTATCACCCCATGTATATTAACTGACATAAATAGATCCTTAATACATTTGTGTATGAGATTGGAAGGGATGAGAAGGACCTCAGAAAGTGCAAAAAGATAGACAATCTACAGCTCAATCCTGAGGAGTGGGATGAACTCAAGTTATTTAATGACCTTCTTGTGGTAAGCTTGACTCAGTTCTTATGATGCTATTATTGCTGATCATTCAGGGCATATAGCATGCCGACAATGCTTAACATGCATTCTCTTCAGATCAGGCACCCACTCTACACCTTGCATTACCAGCTCTTGAAGCACTATATAAGGCATGGAGCTTGCATTGTGATTGGGCAAAGTATCTAGCCTTTGTTACTGCATTGGATGCAGGCTTGGCAAAGATTAAAGAATATTATGAGCAGACTGCTGAGTCCGATGCCTATACATTTGCCATGTGTGTGTAACAATACCCATCCAGTCTTTCCCAGTGCTGAGATATATGTTATACAGTTCTTGATCCCTCTAGAAAGATGGAGCACATTTGAAAATATTGGGGTGTAGATAAACTTAATGAAATTCTTGTGCAGGCTGAAGCAACAGTGAGTTTTGTCTGATATCTTATGAAGCAAATTTGATTAAGTAGCAATCAGTATAAGGAATGCTACATGGAGATGTATGCAAGTAGCTCAGCACCACTGCTGAATCAGACAAGACATTTGA
This sequence comes from Russula virescens, assembly GCA_003316435.1. Classification (NCBI taxonomy): domain Eukaryota; kingdom Fungi; phylum Basidiomycota; class Agaricomycetes; order Russulales; family Russulaceae; genus Russula; species Russula virescens. The sequence goes on from QFEY01001540.1 coordinate 4,374, forward strand.
CAACATACAAAGTTGGAGTATTACTTTGGCCCTGTACAGCAATGGGATTCTGACTTGGGACTCGAACTTGAAACCCCAATATGTGACTGCAGGGTTTTCCAGGAGTAACAAGAGTGACAAGCATGATGTATGTGATATGACACAATATGAATAATACAAGTTTTTTTTCCAGTTATGTCATCATCTGTTTACTGCATTTGTAACTGTGTTTTCTCATATTTCAACACACACTAATTTTTTCTCACAAAAGACATATGGACTGCATTTAAAAGAGGTCAAGGGCACCATATATGATGTTTCATGATAATTAGTAAAGAAATGAGCAAGAAATGGGTGCAAATCACAACCAAAAATAAAAATAAAAAATTCATATAACTCATATTGTGTTATATCACATACATCACACTTGTCACTCTTGTTACTCCTGGAAAACCCCACAGTCATGTGTTGGGGTTTTGAGTTCAAGTCCCAAGTCAGAATCCTGTTGCTGTACAGGGCCTTTGTGAGCTGTCAGATGATGAAGATGACACAGATACACATCTACAGGATATATTTGCCAACACAAGTGACCCATGGCACAAGGACTTTCAGGGGTATTTGCACTCAAGGGACCAACTTGGAAACATGACAATTGTTGAATGGTGGGAGGTAAGATTACATTCTTCATACCAAATATACTATACTTATAACAGCATTGCAGTGTAACTCAACCTGATACCCAGTCTGGGCCTCTCTAGCTTAGGACTATCTTCTTATCATGGCATCATCTGTTTCTAGCAAGTGTGCATTCTCATCTGCTAGAATCACCATCAGCAAACACTGCAGTAGGCTCAAACCTGACATCATTGAGGCCCTACAGTTTCTGAAGTGCATGTATTGTTGCAATCTCATCTTTAGAGAAGACCCAAGCACTGTGTTGGAGATGGAGGAGACAGCAGTGTAAGATGTGGTTGAGGGAAGGGAGGAGTCTGGAGGTTGGGATGATTTGGTAGGAGATCTTCAAGACAATGAGGGGTTTCAGGATTTTGACAACAAGGAGGTTTTCGTCCAAAGTATCATTTAGGTGATGATATGTCTGATATTGAATAAATTTGATGTATTGTAAGGAAGGCAATCACTCTTGCATCAAAATAGAGCTTGCCCTGTGTTGCAGGGACTGATCTGACTTATTTTATTCTTATCATGCTCAACATTCTCACTACACAGCTGCATGGGACCTCCAGCCTGGCTGTCTGTCTTGTCTTCTCATGTCTCACACCTCCAATCTCTAATCTCCAATCTCTTACTCTTGTAAGGCCCTGCATGACGCCACATGTGACCTAGACACATGCAAGGCATCCAACATATGTCAGACACCGGCAATGGCATTTATCACTTAAGTTATCCCTTGTCCATCAACCACTATTGTCACTGCATTGCCCCAGTCAAAAGGCATGCAAGTCACCCTCTTCCTCCTTTCTCTCTGTTTTGTTTTATTCCATCCAACAAACTCTGCCTAGCCCAGTTGCAGCACAATGCAACAGTAGTGTGTATTTGTTTTAGTCCCTTTTCTTTGTTTGCTAACTGCATCATATGATATGCACATACATAGCCTTCCTTATGTAACTCTTCCTCTTCTCAATCAACCGGCTATTGTCCTGCCATTGTCCTGCCCTCATTGCCCTGCACCTGGCATAACTCCAAGCACTGAAACCCTGCCTGCATTGCCCTTGTGTCAGGCATAACTTGCTTGCCAGCACACAAGATGGCTCAGATCAAGCACTTCTTTTGTTCTTACACATGTTGCACCCCATGGTCCCCATCTTTTCCTGCCTGTATATAAAAGCACCCTCCTGCTTGTTGTGGAGGTTAGCTACCAGTTCCCAGAAAATCTAGTTCTTGTCTTGTGCTCCTAATCTCTGTATAACCTTGCCTGTCTTTTTGCCATGTTCTCATCTTGTCTCCTCACCTACTGCCAGCCACCATGCCAAGTCAGACCTGCCATGTTTATGCCAGTTTGTTGCCTCACCATTTGCTAGACATGCCATTGTTCTCGCTCTGTTCACCACTGCTGCCACACAGCTGCTGCCAGACCTGCTATTGGTCCCACCTTGCCTATTGCCTTGCATTCACCTCATTCCCACCTCACTCTGATTGGCTCAACTCTTTTCATAGTCCTTTCGCCTTTACCACTTCATTTCCCTGTCATCCTTTTACTCCTCTCTTCCATTTAACTTCTTCTCTACCATTATACACCTGTCTTACTTTATATGGTGAACACATCTTGTTCACACAGACTCTACACCTTAAAGCTGCAGCCTGAGCCTGAGCCAAGCCCAAGCTGAGCCTAAGCCCTCTACCTGGGCTCAGCTTGACATTTAGGAAAGCCCAAGCCCCCCAAAGCTGAGCCCAAGCTGAGGCTATTGGGCCAAGCTGGGCCCTGCAAACCACTAATCACAAATGACAGGATATGTCCTTTGTAATGAAAGTGAACCATCCATGCAGCAAAAGCATGATGGTTTGTTAAAGACCATGTATCTGTCACAAAATGAATCAAACCCATGTGTTTCTGTGGAGGAGATTAGTGTTAAATAGTTAAGTATGTTATAATATAAGGGCCTACCTTCAAGATTTTGTCAATGTGAACCCTTGTCCTTTCAAATGCCAACTTGATATCATGAGTGACAGTGTCAGGGCTTGGGATTGAGGTGGCAGGTCTTCCAGTCTTCATAAGGATCTCAAATTCCTGATCCTTGACAATTTCCAAGGGCCAGTTGCATTCTGCAACCCATTGAGCAATGTGAGCCCTTCTGACTATCAGTCAGCTATCAGCCACAGGTAGTATGACATATTATAACATACCTTGTTTCATTGGAAGTATAGGCCTGGTGGGAAAAGGTGACAGCCTGTTGGCCAGCCTGAGCAAATGCTGCAAAGATAGACTTGTCATGGACATGTGGTTGACCTTTGTTGAAGGCAGCATCAACAGCATTAGCACCAAAGCACTTGATGGCATGAGTCTTGAGATTTGAGATGGTGCTGTGGTCCTTTGAGTCCTGGTAGCAGTGGACACCTTTAATGTTGGCCTTACACTGTTTTGCAGTGCATTTGAAAAAATGAAACTTTTGTCCATGCTTGTAACCAATTTCGACCTTTGGCTTGAAAAAGCCATAGATGGGTGAACACCAATTTGCCTGTAGACATTCTAATTGATATTTATCAGTAACTTGGCATCCATAGATGTTAGATGACTTACTAAGCTCTTCCTCCACTGTTTCCTCATGTGGATTGGCTTCAACATTATTGCTGCTCCCATTAATGTTGATGACAGCATGTTCTGCACTTAACAAGTTACTACCCACTGAAATAATGCTTGAGTAAATATGAGGAGTGATTGGAAGTAAGAGCCATACCTGTATCCTCAGTGTCATTAGACAATGTAGGTGCACCAGCACAAGCCTTTTTGGAAGGATGTGACACCATGGGAGTGCCCTTTGTAGTGGCATGCTTGAGGGTGTCAGTGGTTTTCTTGGTAGATTTTGTGGTGCTTGAGGTAGCAGAGTCAAGAGAGGGGGAAGAAGAGTTAGAAATAGATGGTTCACAGCCCATGACTTACTGGTGCAATGGCAGAAGTTAGAAATAGATGGTTTGCAGCCCATAACTTACTGGTGCAATGGCAGAAAGTTGACTACTGGGAGCAAGGGTTTATACTGTGCACTGACTGGTGCACTTCCTAAATGGCAATATTGTGATAACATAGTGGCAAGCACATTGGCAAGTCAAATTGCACTAGTCTTGACACCTAGTTCAAAAGCAATCCAGTTAATCCCAGTACTAGTTATGAATTAAAATACACACATCAGGTAGACATCTGACTACTTTTCTTAATTTTTTTGTAATTTTTGCAATTTCTTGTAAAAAATACCAAAAAGGAATATCATTTACTTGCTGGACTAAGTACATCAGCAGTTCTCGAAAGTAGATCCTATATTGACAAGTAAATGTACTCTGAACAGTATTATGTTGAAGTTAATACATTAAAAGTAACTAATTCTATCCCTACTCGTTGTGCCCTGTCGTCGCACTGTTCATTATGCCTCGTTGCAAGGTTTGTTGCGCTGTTTCTTGCCATTCGTTGCACCTCATTGCACGTTCATTGTGCCTCACCTCGCTGTTTATTTCGCATCGTCGCACCATGAATCACACACCGTTGTTGCGCCGTGAGTTGCGTGTCATCGTGCCATTCATCGCGCCATGAGCTGCACATCATCGCCCCGTTCATTGCAATTGCGTGTCTGAGTCCTCACCCTGTTTGTTGTGCCCCATTGTCATGCTGTTGTTCATTGCACCTCGTCTGCACACTGTTCATTACACCTCATTGCATGCCGTCGCGCCATTGGTTTCATTGTGTCGTTGTGCCATTCGTTGCACCCCGTTGTCATACATGTCATGTCTAAGAAGTTGAAGGCTGAGGGGTGCGAGAGCGAGACTGACATGAGTACAAACATAGGTAAATAACGCGTCAGCAGCAAATCACGCTGCAGCTACACACCCAAATGGTCTGTGCGCATGCCTGGGGTATATAAACCCCCTTAGCGGCCCATTTTGAAATCCGAGCTGGCCTTGCCCCAGCTCTTTTGTTAGTCTTTACTATGTAGTAATTAGCTATTTATGCATCAACATGAAGCTTCTTTTTGTGCAGATCCCTATTAATAAGTAAGCAAGTAGTGTACAAGTAAATGATTTTCCTTTTGGCAAGGAGTTGACTACTTGCCAAATATTTACTTGCCATAGAGAAAGTGAATGAAAATAAGCAAAAAAGTATTTGGACGTCTACCTGATGCACTGAATAGATGGCATCACTGCTGACACATATTATATAGAGCAATGTAAGCCTAAGAGACATATAGCAAGAAGTTAGCCCAGAAACTCAAACACCTGGCATTGTGTTTAAGGCAAGTTGGAACAGCAGTGCATGCATACAAGGCAGAAAGGCAGCCAAGACAATGGATGGTGGGGTTGACATGCAAAGCCCAGCAGGGGGCCAAACTATGGCCAAGGCAACAGAAGGCTGGGTTGACATGCAAAGCCCAGCAAGGTTGAACTATGGCCAAGATAATAGACTGTATGATTGATATGCCAAGCAGATAGCAGTGATCATGAAGAGGGCAATGGATAGCTAAGGTGACAGGTGGCAGAGGTGACGTGAAAGACATATAGCAGAGATCACAAAGAGGCCAAAAGATGGCTAAAATGGTGGATGGCAGAGTCGATGCAAGAGACAAGTAGCAGAAATCACAGAGGCCAAAAGATGGCTACAGATGCCAGGGTCAACCAATAGCAGAGATCACACAGTTTGAAGAGCATGCAACAAGTCTATATTCTGAAAACTTACCTCTCTGACAAGCAAGAGGTTCAGGTTAACTACATGCAGAAGTATCTATGACATTTCATAGCAACAGAGAGGGAGGGTAGTAAAAGTGGATTGAGAAGAGGACTTGTCAATGCTGTGGAGTGAAGGCAAATGTCTATTGTGATGGGAAAAAGGGGACAATAGGTTTGAAAGAATGGAGCACATGACTTGTCAGCATGTAGTGGTGGTGGCAACAATGATAAGGTCGATCATCCCAGATGTGAGGGCAATGGGAGAGGAATGGAATGGAATGGAAATTTTGAAAGAAGGGTGTGGCAGGCAAGCAAGCTGAACGAAACTAAGGAGGACTAGGATAAAAAAAAAAGGTTAGTCCAAAGAAAATGAGGCTATGATCATACATATGCCTACTGCCTGTAATCAGCTACTCTTAAGTGACATTGACCAGTTTTAAGGATGATTGGAAACCCAATAAATGGGTGTAAGAGGATCTGAATGCAATGCAATAGGGATGAGGGGAGGAGGAGTGGGTACAAGTCCTTGCAGGCTTGCAAAGGCAATGCTGCAGTGATGGTGGGAGTTAGAGAGAAAGAGAGAATAAGGGCAGAACCATTGCTTGGGCCTTATGAGCATTGATGTGCCACTGATGCCCCCATCAACATGTGGAAGAGGTTAGACTGACGGTGTGTGAGCTACCCTAACCAGGAAATGACAAGGCCCATCAATCCACTTGTCCAAATTGACCATGTTGACTCAGGCTAGTCAGCATTGCCTGGAACCTGTAACCAGCACCATTCAGAACCTGCAACCTGGTGGAACAGGTATGGTATTGTGTGGTGTCAAATTTATTGATGCCATACCTGTACCTAGGCAACCTGTGGTTAGTATACCACAGGTTGACCTCTACCTGTGCAGATCCCTAGCTGTGAGCTATAAGCTGGCCCCTGTCCCTGCAGATCCCTTTGCATCTTGGCTGCCAGAACTGAGTCTCAAGTTAATATACCCATGCAAGTCTTATAATGGCCCTCAGCTGATGATTTGTGACATTGATGCTTTGCTGCCAATACTTCAAGGCACCAGTGTCTAGGGCTGCATACTGTCACCATACATATATATGGCTATAGTATAACTACCATACTGTAGGCTCTCTTGCTGGATACCTTATAGCACAGCTGTGAAGCTCCTGTGGGCTTTTGTGCTCAACCTGAGCCTGTTGTACATGTGGGCACCTGCTAGCAAATCAATAGCAATAATAACTAGGGGAACTCTGAATGTCCTTGCCACCACCTCAAAAGGTAAGTCAACAAGTTAGCCTAACAGTGGTACCTTAAAGCTAGAGGTTCTGTCCTGTGCTAATGGCATGCTACTAAGGTCCTATCTACCTTAGTGCCTGAACAAAAGATAATGGCAACATCTAAGGTAGATGACATCTATTTCTACTGTCTCTTTTGTAGAAAATGGGTACACATTGAGTTGTGTGCCAGTAGATTAGTTTTATTTGTGTTATGCCAGCTAGGGCACTTACTGACACTTATTGGTAGTTATTACAGTATTTTATTACTATTTGGTACTGTTTGGTAGCACTTGCCACATACATACAGTAGTAGTTAACATTTGTGTCCCTCAGTTGCTATACTTACTACAGTGCTGGACAAGCAAAGTCAACAAATTTGCTAACTCCTGAAAAATAAATTTTTACAAAAAACTAAGATCAGGATTGTGCTCAGGAGGGCTGAAAACATACAAAAACACCTTTTGCAGACTTTCCTGCATAAATTTTAAGGTGGCCAATTTTTTGAGCCTGATTTTTCGACATAAAACATGCCTCTTTTAGGGTTTTCTCTAATTTACATGGCCTCCAGTAGGGAGGAGCAGGGGTTTTTGTAATAACTCCTCAGTGTTTTGTCCCCTAACCAATATTTATTTACTTTATTTATACCTTTCCTTGCCCTCACATCATTGGGTGTGTTGCTGATGTATTGGTCTCATGTGCTTAAGTGCTTTTCCTTCCATTTCTATACCATTATGGGCCAAGTAGGCCAAATAAAGGCAAACTCAAACATTCCAACTTTGAAATTGAACTTGTCAACTTGAGTCATCACCCTGGCCCCCAACTGTAATGCAAACACTGCAAAAACACACATGCAAATGGCATGAACACAAACATGAATGCAAATAAATTCAAATGCAAATGTGAACGTGAACACTGCCAACCCAATGCAAACAGCACAAACACAAACACAAATGCATGCAAGTTCAAATGCAAACATAATGGCCACCAACCCAACATGAATGCAAGCACAAGCACAAATCCAAATGCAAGTTCAAATGCTGCCAACACAAACACAACCCAAGTGCAAGACTAAATGCAGATCCAAACGTGAACACAAACAATGCCAACATTGGTGCCAACAAGGCTAACAAGATAGTACTATCATATATATTAGCTCCTGCACTCAAAGGATCCTGCAATTGTGGGTCTTAGATGTAGGAGCTGATGCTCTTATGATGTGTACAGTGGGAGATAGCAGATTTACCTATGCTCCTCCCTAGCAGTGGTTTCCCAGACTGTGGGAACCAGCTTCAATGTCACACTGGCACTCATGTATCTCTCCCTGCCATGTATGAATGTACTATACTCTTTATTTACTTGAAATATATTTTTTTTGCACTTATCTTTGGACATTGTGAGCAAAAATGCTGCAGGCAAGGGTGTCATGTGGGGTTTGCTGGCCCCTATCATGTGGTTTCTGCAACCTCTCCTGGATCTTTTTAACAATTTTGGAGAATGACATTAAGTTCAGAATAGCAAAGATAATCGATTTGCACACTTTTCAAGGGGTTAGACCCAACTTTAGGGTTGGCCAATTTTTTATTTTTGTGAAAAATGAAAACATCATTTCTGCATGTTTTGAGCAAAAATAAAACACCTATATTTTTTTGTTGAGTTTGCTTGTCTGGCACTGTAGCTCATGCCCATGTGGAAAGCCTAGAGACAAAGTAATGTTCAACAGTGCTTTGCATGAGGGGGAGTTGGGAGATCATGATAGCAAAGCAGAAAGAAGGGAAGACACACAAGTCCACCCAAAGCACTGAAGGCAACAAAAAAGTGCACCAAGGGCTTGCCAGCACAATTGCAAACACCAAGGCAGAGGTGACAGAGCCTGCCCATGCTGATACACAAGAGTCAGGGGGAGTACTGATGATTGCAAAGATTGCATAACACTGCACTGCAAGGTGATCTGAGAGAGGGCAGGCATGCATATGATGCAACAGAGCCACTTGACACAAGAGAGGGTAAATGCACATGCAACAAGGCACAGCAAGTTGACCCCAATAAGAGTAAGGATGTCCTGACAACATGTGAGGGTAAGTGTGCACAATGTGGCACAGCAACTTAACCTAACTGATTGTGAGTGTGTGCACTTGGCATTTCCAGTGCAAATTGGACCGACTAAGCACAGGCCTGGCCATGACATGGTGCTGCAAGATGGTGTGATGGAGGGATGGTGCAGACACAAATTGATGCTATGAGTGGATGTGCCGACCTCTCTGAAGGGAATGGGCACTTGCCAGCCCAAGAGGAAGCCACCATAGAAGGCAGCACACAAAGAAATGAGACCTTTGGACATGAATTGATGCCATGAGTGGATGTGCCAACTGCTGTGAAGAGAATGGGCACTTGCCAGCCCAAGAGGAAGCCACCATAGAAGGCAGCACACAAAGAAACAAGACCTTTTGAGGCCAGAAGACTGAGCATGCTGGGTATGCTCAATTGCCCTACAAGACAAACCTGGACATTCGAAAATCATGCCTATCAGGTTGGGAAGGCTTAGGGTGTAGCACAGGTAAGGGTCAACCTGTGGTAATTGGCCCATAGGTGTGACAGGTATGGGTATAGTGTCAGAAATGTGCTACCTGTGGCACACTGTACCCGTTTTGGCGGTGTCACAGGTATTGATGGTGTCTTGTGTTAATTATATTCTTCCTGCTCTCAAGTAAAAAATCACTGCTTGCCAGTCACACCAGAACTTAATCAAACATCTTTTTTATGTTGTAGACAGTAAACTAAGTACATTGAATACTGTATTCATGTGCCCTGCTGTCGCACCATTCATGGGGCCCCATCATTGTGCCATGCATCACCCCTCGTTGTGCCATTCATGACTCACTCCTTGTCTTTGTGCCTCTTTACACCTCGTTCCACTGTTTGTTTGCTGCACCATTTGTTACACATCTTCACGTGCCGTTGCACTGTTTGTTGTGCCACACCCTGTTTGCAACACTCGCAAGAGTGTGAAGGCCCAACTTGAGCAATGAAGAGGGGTTCTTGGAGCCCTGAGTGCTTTTGACTCTCTGGACGAGTTCGTTAGTCGTCTGGTTCAAGTTCTATCTTGTTCTTGGGGACCCGGTCCCTCACGACTACGAACGAGGCTGCCTTGGTTCCTCTAGAATCGTAACCGTCCTCCTAAGGTTGTCTACCTTTTGAGGAATAGATCTTCAAGTAGATGAGTAAGCTCTTGAAGTAGATGAGGCTTCTCAGTGACGCAGTCAAGGTCTGAGTCTTAGATGGAAGGTGGGTAAGAACCGGCTTCCAAATCAGACTAATAGCTGAGACTGGACCAAGATTGTCACCTTGGTCTAGTCCTAGAAAGTTCAGGGGATGTGATTGCGATACAAGCCAAGTCAGACTTAAGGTACATAGTAGCTACTGGGCGTCCTTATATACCTAGTGATCCCCTATAAATAGACCTACTAGTACTGAGTCAAAGCGTACTGTAGGTATTAGTATGAGTCACGTGTGCCACAACCGTAAGTACCGATCCTAGGAATGAGTCACATGAGTCTGAGTCACGAGTATGAGTCACCTGAGTATGAGTCACATGGGAAAGGCATCAGCCACTACTAGTACACGACAGAAAAAGGAAAAATAGGGTCGTAACACTGTTGTCGTGCCTTGAGTTGCACCTTGTCTTTGTGCCGTGAGTTGCATGCCTTGTTGCACTGTTTGCTGCACCTCATCTTCACATGCCATCATGCCTCGTTTTTATGTGTCATCGTGCACATCTTTTGTGTGTCATCACTTCTTGTTTTTGTGTCATTGCATGCATCTTTTGTGTGTTGTCGCTAAGGATCACCATGGGTAAGGGTTAATCTGTGGTATTTTGACCACAGGTTGTGCAGGTACAGGTATGGTATCAGCAAATCTAATACCACCATATACCATACCTGTAAGCCGTAGTCGCAGGTACCAGGCAATTCCAGTCGCAGGTTATGGGGGATGCTGAGTTGCCTCAAGCAAGCATCAAGCATACAGTAGTTTAGCTCAACTCACATGCCGTGCCCATGCGCTTGCCTAGGTTCGAGGCATTCGACACTCATCACAGTCTTCTTTCCATGGCTTCCTCCTGGGTGTGCAAATGCCCTTTGTCTCCCTGACAGTCTGCACACCCTTGTGGAGCACTTCTCGCAACAGCAAGGCCCACCTTCACATACAGTTGACTCACCTTGCAGCAGTGGTGCCTCGAGGACACACTCGCTCGGGTGTACCCGTGGCAGCCAGTTGGGTCTTGCAGGGCAGTCAGTGCACGTCGCATCTGCTTTTCTGGCCTCAAAGGCTTTGTCCCCTCATATGCAACTTTCCAGGGAGGTTTTCTCTCAGGCTTGCAAGTGCCCATTGCTCCACAGCAGTTGGGCCCCCCACCTCCTTCATCAAGGGAATCTGTCGCCCACACAAAGGTCACACACGGGCACTGCTGCCACCACCAGCCAACAACAATAAGTATGCTGTGGCCCATGGGTCGGATGATCCGGTGTGTCGATACCTACCCTTTTCGAATGCATGTTTGGCTGTGATAACTGATTGTGCTCAATGCCATGGTAGTTTGAAGAAAAGCCCAAAAGGCCTGGGAGGAGGTGTCAGAGGAAGGCATACTGAAAGGCCTCACCCCTGTATCCCTTCCTCCGACACCAAATCATTTGGCCCAGCCCTTGTCCTCTTCGCTGGCCACCATCAGACCCTTGCCATCCCCCTTCAGGTCTACCAGCAGCTCTTCGAACAATCCCAACAATGCTGACTCTCCCCTCTGCCTTCTGACACACATTCATTTTGCCTTCCAATGCACAGAGCAGGCGCTTTGCATGCAACTACATAACACACCCCATGCCACACTGAACAACATCCAATGGGTGTTCTATTCGGCCTCACAAGGGGCAATCCGGCAATTGGCAGCGTGGGAAACGAAACACATGCCGAAAGATGCTCACCTGTGCCTTGCTGCTAGGCATCTGCACAGGTAACCTGCAGGTACCTGGAACTCAACCTGTACCTGTACCCACAGGTACCCTTACCTGCAAACCCACAGGTCGACCACTGCAGGTTACACAGGTACAGGTATTGCCAACAGGTCATGAGCTAATTTCACTAAGTTATGTTACTGTATTGATGTCACATTGATTCAACACTCAAAACTACTAATTAGTACACTACAAGTAAATATATTTGTGCCCATCATTGCGCAGTTCATGGCCCCTCGTCATGTTTGTTACATTCCGTTGTCACACCATTTGTTGCGTGTGGTTGCATGTCCATTTTCGTGTCATTTGTCATGTGTCATTGTGCCGTATTTTGTGCACTGTTGTCGTGCTGTTTGTTGTGCACGTGTGCCGTTGTCGCATATCCATTTTCGCATCGTTTGTTGCATGTCATTGCACACTGTTTTTGTGCCGTTTGTTGCGCGCATGCACCGTTGTTGTGCGTCCATTTTCGCATCATTTGTTGCACATCATTGCACCATATTTTGCGTGCCCTTGTCATACTGTTCATTGCACCATTCGCTGTGCATTGTCACGCGCCCGTTTTTGCATCATTTGTCGCGTGTCATTGCACCATATTATGGGCATCATTCGTTTTGCATGCCATCGCGCCATTCGTTTGTGCCGTTGCGTCGTTCGTTTTGTGCCGTTGTCGTACATGTCACATCCAAGATTTCTTAAGCCTATGAAAGAGTGTGATGATGTAAATGTACCAAGCTTGAAGCTTGAAGGAATGCAACAAAACGAAATGAGTACAAAACATAGGTAAACAACGCATCAACGTGTCAACACTCAACAAACAAGAAATGGCACAGCTGCACACAAGGCCAGATGGTCTGTGCACATGCCCGGGGGTATATAAACCCCCCCATTTATGCCCCGTTTTAAACTTTAGCTGGGCTTGCCCCAGTTCTTTGTTTGTAGTACTTAGTTTTAAGCATGTAGTAATTAGCTATTCATATATTATTATAAAATTTCATTTCTTTATTTTTTTTAGCTGCAGGTTGAGTGACAGGTCCACGGGTTACCAAATTGTGACCTGGACCCATACCTGTAGGTACCCTTACCCATGACCCATCCAGGTACCTCAAACCCATGCATTTCCCTACTTGCTGCTGACTGCGAATCCATTCAAGAGCTCCAGTGGTGGCCATCGAAGAAATACAGGTGTCACTGCATGACTGCATGCAGTTCCACAAACTTTGCTTGACACCCAATGCGGCAATGTTTGCCCCTTCCGGTGGTGGATTTCGCAGAGGCCGGGTGCACTTGGTCGCACCAACTCTCAACTGAAGACTTGGTTTTCATGATCATGATCGCATTCCTGCCCTTGTTCCTTCAAGATATGTAATCAACTTCTGGCATACTCTTGACCCTTAGGCCCAAGTCACTCCTCTCTAGCAGAACCATTGAATGTGGCACTGGCCGTGCACTTGTGTGTCTCAGTAAGCAATTTATGTCGTTCTCCCCTGCATTTGAAGCATTCGCTGCTCAAATTCACTCATTAGATCCTGAATGGTCTCATTTTCAGTGGGGCACAATACATTGCATACATTGCCATGGGTCATGGATTTGTGACATTGTGAATCTCATGTAGCGATCTTTTCTCATGCTTTGCCAGCCCTAGTATCTACTTCAGTATGTGGACTTTCTTGTTTGACTCTGTACTTGATGCTTGCAGAACAATCCTTAGATTGGGTACTGCCGGCTGTCGCACACGATGATTACAGGCTACAAGAACAAGAAACTTAACAAACCATCAAAAAAGCTGTCAGGTGATGTGCCTCGAGCTGGTTGCCACACGGCCATCATCTCTGAGGTTCTCTTCCCCATTGTCTTTGCCATCTTCTCATCATCCCGTAAATGTTTGTCAAATCACTCCCAGTTGCCAGTCAGACATCACCTAGCCCTCCCATTCGCATTATCATCAACAGCAGCAACAACAAAGAGGTCGACGGCAGTGATGGGAGCAATGGGAGCAATGTCAACAGCAGTGAGTCAGTGATGGCAACACAAGAGTGGCCAACATCGCAGGCAGTAACAGTGGTCGCAGTGTTGACAATGGTACCATCAGAATGGTGGCATCAGTGACAATGATAGCCTTGTCATTGCTGCCACCATTCTCTCAACTGCAGACACCTTGCCATGTCCACCATCAATACCCCACAGTGCCCGACATCCCTTGCCTTCGATCTGCCTCAAGATCTTTTTTTTGACTGTAGATTTGTATCTTGTGGTGTGTGCGACAGATGTAGACATCATGTAGTACAGCAGATGTATATAAACTATAACTAGTACTCGTAGTTGTAGCTACCTGTAATAGAATGAACTGCAGTGTCAATGCACCACAGTTTTTTGAGTATACCATGGTGTTTACCTGCCAATGGCAGGTATGGTGTTTGCACAGGTACGGTGTTAGAGGTTGCAGGTGCAGTGTACCAAAAATAACCCATGGTGTTACTCATGCCGATCCTTAGTTGTTGCTCCTCATTTTCGTGTGCCATTGTGCCATTTGTGCACCATTTGTTCCACCTTGTGGGGTTTACTGTGTGTTGTCGGGCCTTATCTTCGTGTCATGTGTTGTGCACTATTGTGGTGCCATTGTTGTATCTTGTTGTCACATGTGTCACATCTGAGATGTGTTGAATCATGCAAATAAAGCGAGTACAAACACAAGCAAATTGCATGTCACAAGACACAGCATGACTGCACACAAGGCCAAATGGTCTGTGCACATGCCCAGGGGTATATAAACCCCCATCAGCTGCCCCACTTACTCTTTGAGCTGGGCTCGCCCTGGCTCATTTTTTGTTATATGTAGTTTTAATTTACAGTAGTAAGTAGTGTATATAAATTAATATAATATTTTTTCTTTCTTATTAAGAGTTATATGCCATGGTATGAACAGTATACTGCAGTGTCAAGACACTGCAGTCACAAGGGATAACCTGCAGGTACAGTGTGACAGGTCACAGGTGCAGTGTCAGCAAAGACACCCATGGTGTGACCTGTGCTACACCCTAAGTATAGCCAGGAAATGGGACACATATTCCAGACAAGTACTTAGTATATTCCTTCTGCTCATCATATCAATGCAATCCAACTAGCCAAGTGTACCCTTATGTGCATTGTGCTTTTCCTCAAACATCCCCTCCCACAAATTAATAAGTTGGCAAGTAATGTGCAAGTAAACAATATGTATTTTGGCAAGTAGTCAACTACTTGTCAAACATTTACTTGCTGTACAGGAAATTAACAAAAATTACCAGAAAAGTAATTGGACTTCTGCCTGATGTCAGAAGTGCATGGCCCACACATCACACTCGACCTCAGGGCCTGCTTCATACATTTCCCTCATAATAATGGGTATCCTTTAAGTTGCTACCTCCCTTATTAGGTACCCTTCAGGCTTTTTCACACCTTTAAGTCCCATGATTACGCACATGTACCCCGAATTGGTCCAAGGATCCCTCTAGCAAAAGCAGACTGCTCCAGGCTCTTAGCTCTCGCCTTATCATGCATGAAGGATATCATGATGCACAGTGCCAGAACTTATGTCAAGCTGCCACCAAGTGATGGAAAGTACGACCTTTTTGCAGGCGTTTCTAACCAAGTGTGGAGACCAGCATACAGGAACCCCGGGCACTTTCGGACGGGCGCTTAACGAGACAAGGAGAGCGCAGAATCCTGACCCACATAGGGAATAAAGATGAGGGCGGCCCATGTGCTCAGGAACATCCATTCAAGCAGGTAGTTGCTCAAAGGGGTTAGGTGATGGTGATGGTGATTATGAACAAGCCTCTGGGTCCATTACTCTTATGTCTGACGGGTATAGGCGAGGTATTCCGTTGCGAGCGCTGAAAGGACTGCATGCTAACTGGCTCGGAGTAGCCATTGTGAGAAATGGATCAGATAATGCATGCTTCAATGGGGAACAAACTTAATGAAAGATATTGAAATCGATTCGTTGCATGCGTGAAATTCGCAGACTTTGTTAGTTGATTCAGAATGTGGTGTCGGCAGGAGGGAAAACCCCGTTGATACCGATCGATGGCCGCGAAATAAGAAAAGGATGCAAGCGAGACAGGAGTGGGAAGAAAAGTAATGAACAACACAATTTGTGTCGAAGATTCCGTACATCACCCCGTGTGAATGTGCTAACCCTGATAGAGTTAAACAACATAAATATCTGCTCCCATATTCATCGTCATAAGGGTGGACCATGCAGCCTGCCGACCATAGTCGTGAGCTTAGCATCCCAATCGAGGGTGATGAAACCGAAACTGCGTACCTCCAAAGGAACAATCAAGCCTGAGTAAACCAAAAACACAATTGTCTCGTCTTCTAGTCAAGGCTATCGAGAACATCATAGCTGCGTTCCTGAAGCTCGCCGGCTCTACATGGGCCCGAGTAGAGCACATTGTGATTGGGAATGCCACCGTTCGTGGGGATCTGCAACACGCGGGTCTCTTGGTCGGACGGGTAAGTAGTCGTGTGACCCTGTGTGCTCCTTGCCGCCGTGTCCGCCGCAAAGATGAGGCCGTTCTCTCCGCCAGGGATGAAAGCATCGACGGACGAACTGGGGAGGGTGACGTGCGCGA
>QFEY01001542.1:0-19327 GCA_003316435.1 Russula virescens
GGTGCTTGTGTTGGTGCAATGGCCCTCACGGGCGTTTATTCCAAACGCGGGGTCTCAAAGGGACCACGGGCCACAGGTACATTCACAATAATACGAAAATGGTAACCCGTATTGCCGTATTGAATAGCACCCAAGACCTGTCTGACGGGTTTACCCTACTAGTACCCATGTAGTACTTCCTGTTTTCTTTCCCTAAATGACAGGCTTGCTTTTGCTTTTCGAAGGCGCGTATCATGAGACTCAAATGCCCCCATCCAAAATGCCCTATGACATTCAAGAGCCAACACGGGTGTACTTATCATCTTCGAGTGGTCCACTCTCGGTCTCTCAGATCAAATCATCCAGCCAACGTGCAAGACCATAACCGGCCCGGGGATGGCTGGCCAGAATACCATTATGACGACCACGACCACCAACCTGGGCGTCATATTGACGGCTCGGACTCAAATATACACTCTGCTAATCGTTCAAGCCCTGCTCCGTTGGCCAATGATATGGCCCAGGGTCAAATTGGTGGCATCGGAGAGAGGATCGAACATCCTTATTTAACTGGTATGTCCACTGGTGCCTGGCCCCCAACTCGTCAGTCTATGATGCGTCGGCACTGATTGCTGATACTGAATGAATAATCAGCACTTCCATGCGACCCAGATGGCAATTTCCTCCCACCAGACACACCACCGCCACCACGAGCAACTGCACCACAAGGGGACTGGAGTCCCTTCAATAGTGAGGTGCAGTTCAGGCTAGCCGATCTTCTATATAGGCGTGCTGAGCTTTCTACTGCAAACATCGATGCACTTCTTGAGTTATGGGCCATATCTATGGATGAACTCGACGTTTCTGCACCATTCCAATCATATCAGGAGATGCACGCATGCATTGACTCATCCAGGCTCGGCGACGTACCTTGGGAATGCCTAGTGACAGGATTCTCTGAAACCGTTGACGAGAATGCACCTGCCTGGATGAAGAGAAGCTACGAAGTCTGGTATCGCAACCCCGATGCTGTTGTATCGATGATGCTAGAGAATCCCGACTTCAATGAGCAGTTTGATTTGCGCCCATATGTCGACCTCGGTGCAGACGGAAAGCGTCGTTGGAGTAATGTGATGTCTGGGAACGTCGCTTGGAGACGCTGCGTAAGCCATGCGATCTCCATATCCACTATGACTGTGACCTGACCCTCCTATATGTAGGATGAGATTATAGAGCACAACCTGAGCGCACGGGGTGCGATGTATTGCCCAATCATCCTTGGCAGCGACAAGACAACCGTATCCGTAGCAACTGGTCACGTCGAGTACCATCCCCTATATCTATCAATCGGTAATCCTCACAATACTGTCCGACGTGCACATCGAAATGCGGTGATACCGATCGCTTTCCTTGCCATTCCTAAGAGTATGTGATTTCCCCGACTCAGACCATTGTTATGCCACGTAACTGAGAGAAATCGAAATCTTTAATTCAGGTGATCGTCGCTACGATAAAGACCTGATGTTTCGTAAATTCAAACGCAAACTATACCACTCATCAATTGCAGCAATCCTACGCCCATTGGATCCATGGATGCGATCCCCTGTTGTTCGCAGATGCCCAGACGGACATTTTAGGCGTGTTGTATATGACCTCATCGCCTTCATCGCAGATTACCCTGAACAAGCGATGCTCACCGGAATCTCTCAGGGCTGGTGTCCCAAGTGGGCGTATTATTTAATTTTCGGAGTCGTTTCACTCACCGGCGAAAGCTGCATGCTCTCATTATCAGATGTACATCCCATCGCGGCAACCTTGACTCGGACGTACATTCAGGCCGTCGGACAACAAAGCTTACAGAAAGTCTGACTCATCTACTTGATTCGAAAACACTATGGGACGAGTACGGAATTGATGATGATGTCATAGTACGCTTAATTCTTGCTTACCTTCTAGGCCTTCTTACAAAGTACATTTGGCATGGCTGATAATAGTTTTGCAGCCATTCACGTTGGACTTCCCACGTGGTGATATCTATGCAATGATCTCACCGGACCTGTTACACCAGCTGATCAAGGGCACATTCAAGGATCACTTAGTGAAGTGGGTATGCAAATACCTAGCTGTAAAGCATGGTGAACGTGAAGCAGACATCATCCTCGACAACATAGATCGGCGGTATGGCATTAGCACAGCTGAGAAGGGTGCTCTTTCTAACGCGCGAACAGCATTGCTTCTGTGCCGCCTTTCCCAGGCCTCCGCCGATTTCCTCAAGGTCGTCGTTTCAAGCAGTGGACAGGGGATGACTCAAAGGCACTAATGAAGGTAAGGTCTTAATCAGCGCTTCAAGTAAACTAGTCCGAATCATCTTGTAGGTGTATGTCCCCACAATTGTAGGGCTTGTACCGGATAGGATTGTCAAGTGCCTAGTCGCTTTCCTGGACGCATGCTACATTACTCGACGACATGACATCGATTCTGAAGCATTGGACGCCCTTGATGACGCGGTACACAGATTCCGCGAGCTCCGCAAAGTGTTCCAGATCCCTTTCGTCCGGCAAAAGGGGTTCTCACTCCCGAGGCAGCATGCGCTCTTCCACTACCGCCGCCAAATTGAAGATTTTGGGGCACCCGGGGGACTCTGTTCTTCGATCACGGAATCCCGTCACATCACGGCTGTCAAGAAGCCATGGCGCCGGTCCAACCGGTACAACGCATTAGGTCAGATGCTTGTTACCAACCAGCGGCTGGATAAACTTGCTGCTATGCGCAGCGACTTCGCTGCGCGCGGGATGTTACCATCTGGACAAGCCGCAAGGGGACAAATACCAAATATATTAGATCCTTCACGACAGTTTTTGAATGAGGGGGACGATAGTGGGCCGGTGGAAGAACGCCGGGATATCCTTGGGCATGTCATTTTGGCCCAAACTCGTGGTATGCCGTTCTCTCTTACTTATGGGTTAAATTACCTAACTTCTGCATAGCACGAAAGTACCCACGGGACATTAAGGGGCTTTCTGACCACATAGGCGCTCCGAATCTCCATTATATGACCCTGGAATGTGTTGCAACACAGCTTCGTAAAAACATCGACGATTGCCTCCCCATCAATGCCAAGATTTCTGTTTTTCATTCAGCGGTTGCGACATTTTATGCCCCAAGTGATCCAAGTGGTACGGAAGGCATGCGACATGAGCGGATCCGTTCCTCGCCTACATGGTGAGGCCAAAAGCCACGTCGTGATTGTGCATTTGTCGTCGAAGATGAGACAAAGCCAGGGATGAGTGGAATGGCCGTCGTAAGGGTCGTGCTGTTCTTCTCATTTGAATATGAAAGTCTTTACTACCCCTGCGCTCTTGTGGAGTGGTTTGACAGGGTACGACATGACCCAGTGACGGGGCTTTGGATCGTTCGCCCAGACATCACACGTGGCCAACGAAACCAGTCTGTTCTCCATCTGGACTCACTCTTGCGCGGCGCACATCTAATTCCTGTTTATGGGAAAGAAAAATTGCCAGCTGATTTCGACTACAACTACTCGCTAGATGCATTTAATGCATTTAATGTAAATAAGTACATAGATCACCATGCAAATGAGATTGCATTCTAGAGCATACAACCTAGTAACTGGCGCCGCTGAACAACTACTATGTCCGAGACGCCAAGTCACCTCTCACGAAAAAGATGATGTTCAAGTTATCCCATCGGCCCTTGGGCGTTCATATTTACCGTCTTCCGCCTTCCCCGTGGCCGTAAGGCTGAGCCGTATCAACATGAAATTCATCGAAAAGCGGTTAGCATGACTTCCTGGAAATGAGGCCGTGCCATTCATTCCCCCATCCTTCTCGCCTGCCGTCCTTGTCGCCATTGGAGCGGTCAACCGCTCTCCCGTACAACGCCTCGCCTAACGCCACAACACCACCAGCATACAGAACCCCATTTTTGGTGTCCCTTTGAGACCCCGCGTTTGGAATAAACGCCCGTGAGGGCCATTGCACCAACACAAGCACCTCTTTGATTTCCTGAACCACGGCCCAGGTGTCCATGTTCTCGATATTCTGTCAAGCCTGTCGCCGCGTTTGGAATAAACGCCCGTGAGGGCCATTGCACCAACACAAGCACCTCTTTGATTTCCTGAACCACGGCCCAGGTGTCCATGTTCTCGATATTCTGTCAAGCCTGTCGTTTGCACAGCGTCACTTGCGTACCTGCCAACGCCCTCACTGGAATCACGATCACAGGCATTGCCAACTGCTCATCCGCGCATGCCTTTCCGGAGGCTGCACTCGTCCACTTGTTT
This sequence comes from Russula virescens, assembly GCA_003316435.1. Lineage (NCBI taxonomy): Eukaryota > Fungi > Basidiomycota > Agaricomycetes > Russulales > Russulaceae > Russula > Russula virescens. The sequence continues at coordinate 4,283 of QFEY01001542.1, forward strand.
ATCAGGGGATACACTTCTTGACAGCTGCCCGGGCCGGTGCCGCGCCATTCATTCGTGCCGCGCCATTCATTCCCTCATCCTTCTCCTTCTCGCTAGAGCCGTCCTTGTCGCCATTGGAGGGGTCAAGCACTCTCTCCCGTCTAAAGCCTCGCCTAACGCCACAACACCACTAACATGTAGAACCCCTTTATTGGTGCCTCCCTCCGGCTATCTTTGCACTCGCCGCGAGACTTTTCTGCTGTTGAAATAGCCTCGAACTCGACATTCTCCCTCCCTGGTATACGCTTTCACCATTCACGGGACCCATGCACTCTATCCCAATGCCCCACTCGCAGTTGGAAGATATCCCGGGTGGTAAGCCTTTTCACCACCCACCTTCCTATCTTATTTCTTTCTTTATATTGCGGTGCTGACTGCCTCTTTTTTTCACACTGCTACATAGAGGAGAATGGTCTTGTGGTTGCGAAAGCTCCGTTCACTTGGCCGGCCTACACTGAGCTCATATTCCCATCCGACCCGGCGGTAACTGAAATTGGAGCTGTGTTGAATCTCCAGCGCCCTCTGATACGCGTCATTATCAGAGACGCGTTCGAGAATGTCAAGGCCAACCTCGTATCCGTGCATGCCTTTCCGGAGGCTGCACTCCTCCACTCGTTTATCAGGGATGCACTCTTGATAGCTGCCGAGAATCGTCGACCTGTCGCAGATGATGCGACTGTGATCTATAGGCGGCTTCTGCGGGACGCAGCGTACGTGGCCGAGATGGCGCTCCTTGTCAGTCTTTTGTTTTTGTTTTTTTCGAGGATTATTTCGGAGTTACTTTTCACAGGTACAGGCTCAGATATGCCTCTTTCGAGGCATTGTTAAAGAGGTCTGCCGTAGACACGTTAAGGCTACTGTCTTGGGGGTAGGCTCGGCCTTTGTGATAGCTGAGTATGTGGAGCAGCGATTGAAAGAGTATGATCCTATGGCAGCACAGCCGAATGTGAGCGAATAACTCGTTGATGGGCCAACTAACACCGGGTCCGAGTCAGTGCCATAGATACCATGAAGTCTTGCAGCACTCGCGCCTGCACCGAAACAATTGGCTTATCGAGGCTGTCCAGGAGCTTTTTTTCATCGGAGAGAGTTCACTTGCCGAAAGGTTTATCAGTCACTTTCCGGTCTTTCAAGGCCTTGACGCAACCCACCGGGAGGTCCCAGAAGCGATGGTTGCGCTGGTCGGAACCACTGTAAGTGTTTCTGTTACAATTTATAAGCATTGCGTGCAAGTGGTTAACCGGATTTAAGTTTTATGTTGCTTTGCTTGAGTGGTGTTCGGGCACATTTCACGCATTGGAACTTACCGAAACGGAGCTCCGGGATGTGTATGAAGGCCATACTGGGGTGCTCGCTAATTTGTTCATGACTGAGCCATTCATCTTTCACTTGACGATGATCGATATTTACATTTTGGCAAAGTGAGTTCAATATTCAGTGCCTTGCAATCCTGCAATCTGATGACGCAAAGAAATTTCCAAGTGGATCTGCAGGAATTGAAACCCTGAAAACGGTGCGGGTTTAGTTGACTCGGACTCGCGGCATTTAATATTACCGATACAAAAAGTCGTTCGAATATATTTCTTGAGCTTTCGTTGTTGCAAAAATCACGACCGCGTGTGAGGCAGGCAGAAACGTATTATATTTGTGCCCTTAAAACTCGCCCGTAACAACAGAAGACCCGCACCCTTGTTCCTGCATGAGTTCTGTGCTGGCGTCAAGTGTGACAAGGGCATGTGACGTGCATCGTCACACGCGACTCGGAGACACTGAAACGTGTGGTCAACTACCAACTACGCTATACGCTATGAAACACAGCTCGGGTTACAAAGCAAAACAAGTCCAACATCCCCTACGCTACACTGAAACTTGAGGGTCATGGAACGGACATGCCTGACTGAATCAAACGGCGTTTTCGTGCTCTTAGCCGAGGTAAGTGAAGGCACGTCGTATCATTGACTGGTTTCCTGATGAAATCTGAACGCATTCGCCGCTCTCGTGTCCACCGGGTCAGGGTCTCGCTGTCGCATCGTCAACGTTATTTTCTTCCGCTTTGCCATAACTACGTAAGGTGGGGGATCGAGGGTGAGGGCCAGAATGGCTTTTTCAATAACCAAGTGGTGAGCCGTACTTGAATGCAAATATACTGTATTGGCTACCTAACGGGTCGCAATGGAACATGCATGGTGATGTTTTTCCCATATCACAAACTTTTGGGGTGACAGAATTCGCTAATGCCATTAATGCTAGGCTAAGTTCGTCAAAAGAAGTCAAGATCACGCGGATGACGAAAGTTGAGAAACTCTCCACCGCACCCACGGCTAAGGTTCACCTCCACCTTCCTACCTCCTTTCCGTCTCCCACATGCCTGTTAGTACGAGAAAAACAAACGCGACCGCACACCCAGGCCGCGTTGTCCTGAGTGGCCACAAGCCACGACGTACTAGGCAACAAATCGAAGCTGACCAAGCTCGTGCGAAGGCGGCAGCCAAGGTCGCCAGAGTTCAGGCAAAAGCCGATCACCGTGCGGCCCTTGCACGTATTGCGCAGCTAGAGGACTCGCTAGAGGAAGAAGATGCGGCCATGCGCCTGTACTCGACAAGGCCGGATCTTATGGAGGCGTCGCCGGGCCTAGACGAGACACACATAGACTCAGAGCTTGAAGACCCCGTGGGCCAAAACTTGGGCTCTGACGACGCAGCTGACAAGGATAAGGAGTGTCGTGGGGTTACGACACCAACTAACTCACCTGATTCCGACGGCTCTACTAGTAGTGATGACAAAAGCGTAAATGTTCACCAGTCGTAATGTGACCGAATGCACTCATTGTCATTCATAGAACGCTTCCGATGGCTCTAGTAGTAATGACAAAAGCGTAAATGTTCACCGGTTGTAATGCGACCAAATGCACTCATTGTCATTCATAGAACGCAGAGAAAGACTCTCGGAGTCTGAGGGCTCAGGTCCATGAACTACGAAGCGTTCACAGGACCGAGGAGTCCTCAGGCAACAGGAAACGCGATGCCGCCGTACCAGATATCCGGTATGTGCGCTGCATTTCACTGCACCGCTGAATATTGATATCGCCTTTGTTGTAGCGTCGTCCCTAACAAACGCCTTAGGCGTTGTGATGTGACTGAGGGGCTCCGTCAAACCCGGAGAGCCCAAAACCCATCTCAGGGACCAAGTCGACACGCAGCGACATCAGCCCGAGATCATGACGACAATTCGGACAGTGAAGACCGCCATGTCTTTGGTGAGTTCGATTACGATGAATCTGAAGAGATCCTTGCAAAAGTGCAGGCCAACAAGAGCTCAATGCCTCGGGCATTGACTCGGACGAGAACGTTACCTTTGGCAACGGAAGGAGAAGGCATATCGAGCTTGGGTAGCTCGAGGTTGTGCCGAAGAACCAAAGAGGTGAGACAAAAATTCGATTTTGATCAACACTAACTGGAGTTATTGCATTAGATGGGCATAAGTCTTCGTCCGCCGTTATTGCCTGAGGGAAACATGCCCCTCTCATCAGCTACGTCTAGTGTTGCCGGAACTAGTTGGACAGGCGACATCATCTGCGAGCCAAAGTATGTCCCTGGTGACCAGAAGATCAAGTGTCGATTAGACCACTTGCCCTATGGTTCGGGTGGGCCAAGGTTGTGGCGGGAAGAGTATTCCCCCAGGCTTATTGCCTGGGCTGGATCTCTTCCGGACCCCTTTTCTGCAAATAGGTACATGCATGACGAAGTTGTCAAGATCTGGGAAGGGGTTTACCCTGAATTTCGACTTGAAAAGGACGACATTGCCCTTCTAGAAAAGAATGTAGGTTGTTTTGCAAAGACGGTACTTCTCTTTCTGATGTTTTTATAGGCCTCTAACACACTAAACAATTGGCGCTCCGAAATAGGGAAGCTAGCCTACAGAACTGTTCGTGAGCTCTTTGAGTCTGACAGTGTTGCATATGGAACCGCCAAGGATCGGGAAGGATATGTGTCAGATGCCCTTGACAATCTTCGATATGTTTACAAGCGGCCAGATGTGAGGGCTGGGGTAAGTGCAATCAATTATAGTAACAAATGCTTGGACTGACAGTCGTGTAGGGCTCTCGAGGAGCCTTCTGCTCAATGTTGATAACTAAGGTATATGCTTATCATGTGAAAAAAATCACTGTGGGTGCATGCGAATATGGTGTTCAGATTGGGGGCCTGGCCCTTGTTACTGCTGCGGTATGTGTATCTGCTTATGTATCACATGTACACAAGATGATGCTAATCCATTTAGGTTGAGCGTGGGTTGACGCTCTTTCGGAATGGCAACAATGCCCTACAGACGATGGAGCGTGGGCTCACATTTACAGAAGAGCCCTGGGGTAAAGTTACACGAAAGATTGTGGAGGTCACAAAAAGGCTACAGGATTCACATTGGGAAGCAATCATCAAGGAATGCTCGGTACATGTTCGCGGTGGCCTTCCTATGTTAAATACTGGTCCAGACTCAAGCCCGGATGAAGGGAACAACCCATATGCACGTATTAAAATTGACTGGTGAGTACCACAATTGAATACGCAAAGAAATTTCTAAGGGGCCCTGCAGAAAGCGAAACAAAGGCACGAGGCAGCAGGTGGTGCATGGGGCGGCGATACGACAGTGTGGGACTCGCATTTAATTTCGTTGATACCAAATGTTAAATATATCTCTTGAGTTTTCATTGTCCCAAAAATCACGACCGTATGTGAGGCGTGCGTGTGTCTGTTGTTCGTGGGTCACGCAGTCATGCTAGCGCGTGGCGTGGGTCTCCTGTTGTCATCCCGCATACGATACTGATGCCGATTGTCCTTTCCCTCCGACGGTAAGCAGCCAGGCAGAGGCAAGGAACCGCAGGGGTATCTCCTTCTCGTGCTTTGACCATGTAAAGGTGTGACAAACACTCTCCAGTCGAACGAACGCAGAAAGCTGATACTCGCCTTTCAACTCATCTTTACCCATCCCATACGCCGCCGCCCTTCATCCATGGCATGATGACATTTGCTCCGTCTTATGGGGATCAATTACACGTGCGTCTTTCTTGCTCGCCGGTCGCACCGGCGCCTAGGGCCACTGTGTTGGGACTGACGTGAACTTTGACGCAGAATTATAGCGTGCTCTCGTTAGGCGATGACTCGTCGTTCCATGATGACGCAAGGCTCGGCACAGAGAGCGAGCACGTCACTCAGGTGCATCGCATAACAGGCTGGCGATGTTTACAGCGCTTCATCGAGGAGATACTGCAGTCACCGTAAAGGAGGATCACGTAGTAGAAGTCCCAGAACCCCGACCCTCACCTTCATCATGCGTTCGTTTGTAGCCATGTAACCAGTGCCATCACCATGGATTGAATGGCGAGGGCGGGGGATACCTTGGGGTTAGTGATACTGGCCTAGTTTCCTTTGCAGCGGCTGACTCTCATGTTTCCTGTACAATGTATGGACCAATCGTGGTGGTGCCGTCCACTCAAACACTGTTCTATTCGATTGTCCAACCTTATCTTTCGCCTTACGTGCAGGTCTCCGTCTTTTTGTGTCCATTCGCACAGCCACTTACTGTCCGCCGCTGGCCCATCACCCTCTTTGACACTGTCTGACAATGTACCCAAACTTGGACTTTCTTGCGCACGGGCCCATCGCACACCTCTGCGCTCTATCAGATGCCCTACGAGCGCACAATTCGGCGACTCTCGAATGCGTGTTCTGGGCCTCCGCTGTCGAGCATTCGACGTCCAGGTTCCACTCTCCCCACTCCGGCACTGGCATTGCCGACGACTGGTTTGCGCAGCTCTACTGTTGCCTCACGGCGGCATATTCGACTTGTTCTACCTCATGTGCTAGCTGCACGACTTTCTCGCCGGCCGTTGCACTCCTCAACTCCCTCGGTGCCACCTGGCCTGACTCGCTATGGGGGTCTTTTCTTATCAAGACCTGGCCACGAAACGGGTACCACAGTACGCCCCAGTACTCGAGAATGGCTCTGCTTCCTGTGTTTATCCGAGTCATTCACATGTGGGAGTTCTGGCAGCATTTAAGTTGGAATTATTAGATTTTCGCCTGTTTTATACCGTGGCATCGTTCAAAACCTAGAAATCTGGTTTTTGTATTCTCATCCAGTCAGACTATACATTTTATTTGAAACGAAATGCTGTAGGTACTGAGTACTGAGGAGGAAAGAATCTCGTGTGATAAGGCCAGCGACGCGAGCCAGATGCGGATGCGCCTGCGAACGCGGAGTTGAGCGGAGTAATGCGGAGAGTGAAGTAGAACGGCTGGTTCCGAGCCTCATCGATGCGTTGACTTCTGTTCTGTCTGCACTGCCTGCCCTTTCGTCCAATTCATGTACCTCGACTCACCCTCACCGATTCACCAGGTTCACTTCCTCTGTTGCCCTGCGGCACTCTGTTTGGCTCTTCTGCTCTTTCCCATCAAGAATGGTGACCCTCAAGACCCTTGAAGGCTCACTTGGCACAGTTTTTCCATGGCACCTCCTCTGCCTTTGCCCTCTGTCAGCACATATGCGCAACTCGCGACCGGTGGTTCGACCGTGCTCCGATCCTACCAACGCATGGCCTGTTGCCTGCACCGGAAGCCGTGGGCACTGTGCAGAGCGTAGCTGGTGCTCGAGCAGAGGGACACCCGCTACTAGCAGGACAAGAGTGATGGAATGCCGAATGCCTACATGCCATCGTCTTCGCGAAAAGACCCAGTTGACCTCCGAGTCTGAGGTGAATACACCTGTAATCGGTCATAATTAGTGTCCAGTATCTCCATCCTACCCGGGAGCCTTTGCGAAGGCGTTCTCTACTGATGTCCTCTTAAGGCTGCTGGGTCGCAGTCTACGACTAATGCAACGCCATCAGGCATCTTTCATGAAGACTACACCGGAGCCCTTTGGCACGGTGTCCAGTGACAGTGGCAGGCGACCAGGCCGAGGGACAATGCCTCATCCTATCAGTGTCGATCGTCTGGTCGCAATGCCGTCGGGGCAAGAGTGATGGTGTGTCGATCCTTCAAAACCCTCACCCTCAGAAATAGTAAGTAGTTATCATGTGTATCATCATGAGACCCGCACATAGTCGCTGACCACCGAGTGTGCTCGCTCCCAGGTTCATCAACATGACCGTCAACCTGGTGACCAAGGCGATGCTCTTTAGATGTCCATGTTCGCCGAGGCTTCCCATCGGTGCAAATTGATCGTATGAGGCGGCGCCCGCGAGTACGGCAAAGAGGGCTCGACTACATGTGCCTGCCCGTCACACCAGCCATGTGGCCACAAGTGCAAGGTTAGCTTTCTCGAGGAACGAAGGCGTTGAGAGTCGTAGTTTTAAGTTGAAGGTGCGCATTTTGTGACGGCTAGATGAGTAACAGACACAATGAGGTTTAGTTCTCTCGTCAATGCCCTCCTCTCCCCCGCTGTTGTCACGCTTGTACTTTCGTCGCCCTCATATTGACATGCTCATTGCCATGCTCAACTTGAGTAGGCATCTGGAACCACACCTTGTTGGTGCTAGGCGGGCATTCTGCCAGCTATCCAGGCCACGCTCGGGCGCCGACGCGGCAGTCCGGAACATCGAGGGGTGGACACCGCTGCATCTGGCGTCCTCGCACGTTTACATGGGGCTGGCACGGCTCCTGATCGAGCAGCACTACGCCTCCGCGGCAGCCCGCACGACGAGCCTTGATATGCCTTTCCAACCATGTCGTATATGAAACCTTTACTGACAACAGGGGTCTTGAGCCTCATGCAGGCATCGTAGCTTCTGCTGCCGTGGCAGGCGTCATCGCCGAGCCACCAACGCAGGTGGAGACATGGAGACATTATATAATACTCACGTATCCTAAGCGCGCAGTCCTCGGACGTCATCAAAGTGAGCGAATCAATATTGTGAGCCAACCATCCTCTTGCTCAGTCAAGGTCGGTGGGTCCCGGGATTGTTTAAACCTTTGAACAGGATATTATTTTCTCGTAGCACCGCCTACTCATAGCTAGATCAGTTTTGCATACCGACCGACCATCTTTACGTAAATATCAGTGAGTCTCAAGTTCATGTATATTCATTTATGCTATGTACTGTGCTGACTATTATACAGGATTGCTTTTCTTAGTTATCGTGTGCTAGGGAGAGCTGCCAAAAAAAACAGCTGAGCCTCCGGCTCGTGCTCGAGACTTAAAAAAAAAAGACGAAAGCAAAGGTTGAAATCGAGAAATGAACCAAGGGCAAAGCCCAGAAACAGCTGAGCCCATGGCTCGCGCTCGAGACTTCGAAAAATAAAAGACGAAAACAAAAATTGAAATCGAGAAATGAACCAAAGGCAAAGCTGCTGACAGAACAGCTGAGCCTCTGGGCTGCGCTCGAGGCTTCAAAAAAAGACGAAAGCTAAAGTCAAAATCGAAACATACCTGTTCGGGCGAAGGTGAAAAAAACAAAAACAGAAAGTTTTCAATAAATTTCACGAACTGGTCCCCTCGAGCTCTCCGCAAACACGTTCACAAACCGACGCCTCCGCAAACGCCTCTCTGCTCCCTCACACCTGACCCGCCAGATTGTCCTCGGCGGCGTTCGCCCGCGGCATTCTAGCGGAGCGCTGGAAATTGCTGCCGATTGGGCCATCGACGATTTTGACCGCAGCGTTGAAACAGGATTGTATCCGTTTGATTGTCCGTTTGAGTATATCAGTGAGTTGGACGACCTTTTTTCGTCCAAGGGTCAGCAATAATTCACTGATTAGGGAAACACGACGCACCGCCAACGAGACAGCGGTCTTGATGGCCTTGACAATGGAGGTAAGAAATCGGACGTGTGTGGCCATAATGGCGATAAGTGGGATAGGAAAGTATTAGAGAGCAGGGTGTGTGAGGCGTGAAGCGCGACGCAGCGACAAATGGATGTACGCACAGTCCGCGCCGAGAGATGCTCGGCGGCAAGACGCCGTTGACTTCAACCCTCTCGATCTCTCAGCCTCCGCCCGCCCCGTTTCGAGTCGGCCCGATGTCGGACGCAGCCCCTTCCCACCTCGTCGACTTTTCGCTCCCTGTCGCACACGCACAATGGCGCTATGAGCGACACCCTCAATTCTGGCGCGCGGGTCTTGAACAAACCACCAGGTGAGGTTTCCCGCTTTGCAGTACTTCAACCGACCTATTTCTTAGAATTATTAGGGTGTCTATGTTCTGCAAGACAACTTTTTCAAGCCTATTGCGTGTATCTCTTCTTGGGAGAGCAGAGCCGATGTAACAAGACGCGCGAGACTCGTACGTCGTATCCTTGTAGTATGGAGACGGTTCCGTCTGGCTCATTCAAGATGTACAGTATGTAACGATGAAAGTATGCAAGACGTGCCAACTCCTCTTGTACGGCCGATCGAGATCCCTCCAGCAGAGAAGTTTCGATCATTGGCGCATGCCGGAAGCTATCCCGAATGCTGATCCGGCTGGCGACTGTGACTCCGAGGCATTTTCTCCAGTCGCAACTCCTATTGACCCGGCACACTCCTTCGAACTTTCTACTCCTCGTCCGTCGCTCAGCACTTCTAAAATCGAATTTGGCCCCCCTCCTCCGCCCAAAGGTCTCCCCGATCTCCCCAGTCCACCTTCATCGTCTGAAGACGAGACTGGAAGTAATGACACCATATCAACGTCTCGCAAAGGTGGCGACCTGCTCGACGGTACTGTCACAAAGATACCTTGTCTACCCGGTGCTTGGGCCGCGACACCTGGGCTGCATGCTCGGAGACTCCCCGGCCCACTTCAACTTCGTTCACAACGGCTAAGCTGTCTCGTACATGATCAAATCCACTTCCTCAGACTTCCTTTACCGATGGTCAATCATCCTTTGCATCACAACTTTCTGGCCTTGAACAGGAATTGGCGGATTCGCAGGCCGATGGAGCGGTTGGGGGTGCCTTTCCACGGGCTTTCATCCGTCTCAAGCTCGTTATACGCGGCAAGGGCCTCTCGTGTTAGGTGTGGGTTCGTGGCGGTGGTTGGACGGGTTCCGGGGGGGGGGTTAGTTCTAGGATTCCACGGTAGGTGGTTGCCTGCGAGAGTGGATAATTTCGCTCCCTGCAGGTCGAATTGTTTTGTGATCTCTAAGCTCAAGGATCTGGGGTTGGTTTGGTCGCACCTTCTTTTGCAAGGCGGCTTCCTCATTCCTTCTGTAGCCAGCTTGGCCGTACATCAGCGCGGTGGTCTGGTTACTTGGCATTGGGCAGACGATCGCCGTCACAGCTTTCTCGTGTGTGGTTGCCACCGACTATGTGGACCCGTTTCTGGCTGCCGTCCGTCAATGCGGTGACCAACAGGACGCCCTGCCTTGGACATACGAACGCCATCGCTGCCTTTTGCATGTGTGGTCATTGCTGACAGCATGTGCTCGTTTCTGGCTGCCGTACATGAACGTGGTGGCCTTCAGGATTCTCGATTTCGGACGGACGATCATCACTACCACCTCCGTGATCACTGACAACTGCGTGCCATTTGGCTCGCCCCCGCTCAATGCTTGTCGATTTGCATGCATACGTAATTCGTTTCCAATCGTCATGGTCCGTCAGCGCGACTACTAGTGTTAGCATTCTACATCCCTGCCCTTCGGCCTACGGCCGACTGCTGTAACCAACATTGCGAAAGTGAAAACTGGAAGTAATGAACAAAGACAAAATTAGCGAAAAGCTAATAATTATCCTATGCAATACGCACTGATCCCACCCTTTCTAGCCTGAGAATGCCTCCGCCCCATCATCCCTGAGTCTACTCCTCGACGCGTTGGCCCCGGTTGCTGTCTTGGTGATCTCGGATCTCAGGCTGCTCGCTGGCTGCTCGCACAATCTTGAGTTCGGCAATTTTCCGATCGTTCTGATCGTACCACGTTCTTTCGAACATTATGTTGTATCGAAACAACCCCACCGGCGCCAGGTGAGCGAACTTCAAAACTGTGTAAGGGGGAGTTTGAATCACTAAGTAAAGAAAAATAGAGCGTACCGTCAATACTATGGCCGCCATGACTATGGCGCGGGAAAGAATCGACATCGTATTCGAAAAAAAATAGACGGTGGAGGTGTGGAGAGCAAGTGCAAGTTTACAAAATTGAAAATGTACGCAAACATATGTGTGACGCCAACGAGCGCTATCCAAGTGCGCTGCACGTACTGCTGTGCACGCCACGCCACACGCCTTCGAAGTCACCAGCGATTTATCTGTCCAAAATGGTGTACAATTCTCGTTACATCTTCTGCCGCTTAGTAGTCTGATGAACTTTGACCCAGCCCTCGATTGGAATACAAATCAAATATAGGTAACGGAACCACTGGCCGCGCATGCAGCGTCTGGCCCTGCGCGCCGACCTTTTTATGTTTGACTGCACATATGAAGCACTAGTAGTAGCTGGCACGTGGCTTATCTTAGGATGGATATGCGAGGCAGGCCACTGACAGTGGACGAAGGTGCCTCCGTCCCAGCTCACGCACGCGTATAGTAAGGACTATGCACACAAGACAGAAACACGTTTAAGTCCAAATTTTTTTAATTTCGATCTATCTTTGACTATACAACAATAGCCCAAATTTTGGGATGTCGTCTTTACTGAATGAAACTTTCTGAAGAAAATTAATGGTGTGAAACACGCGTGATGAGATTTCTGGTGCGGAGTAATGAAGGTGGACGGCTGATTCCGAGCCGCCCACGCGAAGTGGCGCATGGTTGACTTTTCTTTTCCTGTTCTGCACCGCCCTTTCGTCTTTCAAGCACCTCCACTTTTTGTGCAATTCATGTACCTTGACTCACCCTCACCGACTCACAGCTCTACTACTGCCCTGTGGTGTTCCGTTTGCACCTTCTGCTCTTTCCCACCGAGAACGGCGACCCTCAAGGCACAGTTGGCACAGTTTCCCCATGGGTAGGTTGGAGGACTGTGTGCTCGCTTGGTTGCACCATTTTCCAACGATTTTGCAGTATTTGGTGGTTTGTGCACTCTCTAACTGTAGTATGCATGTACTAACGATGTCCCATGGGTGCTGATTCACGGCCTTGTTATTGACAAGTATATATATGGTCGTATGCTTCTTCCCACTGGCAGTTTCTTCCGCGTCGGCCATCATGATATGTTGATGAATACTTCAATATACCACCTCAGATCTAACGGCGTCACCGCGAGCTCAATACTTCGTGACACATTGTTCAAGAACAATCGAGACGATGGGTCTAGACGGTGTAGGAATATAAAAAAGTACATGTCAGTGGCTGTTCTTTATGATCAGCGCCACTTAACTGATATTGTTTTTTTTATCTGGTGTATCTCGCGCCGGCCAATGTGGCCCGTAGCATTCTCTTCTGGTCCACTTCCAAATGGCTGCTCTCGCGGCGGCAACCAAACGTCGTTGTTAAGACCCTATCACGGTTCCCTGGCATGCGGCATCCTCACCTTGTCATGTGGTGCAACGGTAAGCGCCCCGTCAGATACCTTCATCCATCTACATTTCTCAGCAGGTCATTTGCAGAGACATTCTACTATCACTCGTTACGTCGAGTTCAGAAATTTCCGAAAACCCTCCTGATCATGTCCCGGGACGCGCAGAGCCATCAACACTAGACCCCAGCCGGCGACTGGATTTCTTTCAAGACCTTTGGGCTGTTTTGAGATCATGTCCCGGGATGCGTGGCATCCTCACCTCGTCGTGTGGTGCAACGGTGAGCGTCTCGTCAGCTACCCTCGTACATCTACATTTCTCAGCGTGTCATTTGCAGGGACATTCCTCTACCACTTGTTACCTCGGGCTCAGAAATTTCTGGAAACCCTCCTGATCATATCCCAGGATGCCGCGCATCCTCACCTCGTCATGTGGTGCAACGGTAAGTGCCCCATCAGACACCCTCATACATCTACGTGCCTCAACGGGTCATTTGCAGAGCCATTCCTCTGCTAGTTACCTCAGGTTCAGAAAATTCCGGAAACCTTCATGAGCTGGCCAGTGATGACTCGGACGCAGACGTTGCTTGAATATCTAGGAGTAGTTAATTACTAGTAGTATGTATGCGAGCTAGATATATGCCCTAGGAATAAAATACTAGCATGTTTCACACATTACTAGCCATGACTAGGATCAACTAGCAAGACTAGGATCAATGAGTGAGACTAGGGTCAACTAGCGAGACTAGGATCAATGAGAGAGACTAGGATCAACGAGTTAGACTAGGGTCAACAAGCGAGACTAGGATCAACTACCAAACTAGACCTAGCTACCAAACTAGACCTAGCTAGGTGGCTACTAGGTGGCTACTAGACCTAGACAAGTCACTATATCTAGGCTGAAATTTAAGCACTAGGAATTACTAGGAGTACCATGTCTAGCACTTCTAGTAACATGTTATCTTGCTGATGTAACAAGCTTATCTGCTCGTGACAAGTCTCAGTGGTGGGAGGATCACTCTCTGTGGGATGTAGCCAAGTGGCGCAAAGGGCGTCGGGAGGTCTTCCTTCCACCCCTTACCCAGACAGATGGGTCTACCACGACCTCCAACCTTGAGGTTGCCACCACGCTGACGACACAATTCTTTGATAGGCACATGATCGACGCTAACCCTAGTTGGCACACAGATCACAGAGAGGAGCGCCCTTGGCTGGACATCACTGATTGAGAGATTAGCAAGGCTCTTACAGAGTCATCGGCTAAATCTGCTCCAGGCCTGTCGGGCATCATGTACTCCACGATCAAGTGGATACATTCTCATGACCCATCCATACACACCACCCTATTCCACAGTTGCATGTCACACGGCACCCACCCCTGGAACCACGCCAAAGTCGTCCCAGTCCCCAAGCCTGGTAAGGCCAACTATTCTCTCCCCAAAGCTTATCGCCCTGTCTCTCTTCTCGAGTGTGTGGGCAAGGTGCTGGAGAAGGTCATGGCCAGACGACTTTCCACCGACGCCAAATGACTACAACTATTGGGCCCCTTCCAGTTTGCCCAACCCAAGCACTCATGTGTCAACGCCACCGTCTCCCTACGACATTGCATTGAAGAATCCCGAAGGGATGGATGCATATCTTGTGTCATCCTTTTTGACATCTCAGGATTTTTCGACTCCATGTGCCCCACGATGATGGTCTCCATCCTTCACCACCTGGGCATCGACCCCACTACGCAGGCTTGGGTTAGCGACCTCATGGTACGGAGGGAAGTGCGGCTTGCAGTAAACAGTGACATCTTTGCCCCATTCCACCCCCCTAAGGGATGCCCGCAAGGCTCCCCAGTCTCCCCCATCCTATCATGCCTTTACACCGCCCTGCTCCTTGAGCTCGCTCGGAGCTGGGAACACACTGACTTGAGCATGTACATAGATGACGGCGCAATCTTCTGCACCGGCCCCACTTACACAAGTGCCAGTGCCACTGCTCTAATGGCCTTCTCCAAGGCATTAAGCTGGTTGGAGAGGTTTGGCCTCAGCGCAGATCACGACAAAACCGAGGTAATTTTCTTTGACCCAAAACGTCCATCACCCCACCATGGAGTCAAACCCATGGTTCTAATGGCACACCAGTCAAGCTCTGTCCAGACCGCAAGCCCTCTGAGGCTTTGAGTTAAGGAGACAGTTCGGTACTTAGGGGTGTTCTTCACCTCGAAACTGGACTGGCGACCCCACGTGACCATCATGGCCACTAGGGTCCAGAGCGTCACTAAGAGCCTGTCTGTCCTGGGCTCCTCGGTGTGCGGGCTTGAACTTACTCACTGGCAACGCATCTTTCACAGCATCATCATCCCTACTTTATGCTATGGCTCTCCTGTCTGGTTCAGTAACATACGACAGGCAGGACTAGTTGACGTCTTGCAGGTGGCCCAGAATGAGGCATGCAGGAAGCTGGCAGGAGTCTTCTGGACGACCCCAGCCAACCTCACAGAGTCGCTTCTAAGCATCCTGCCTGTCAAGTAGTGTTTTAAGGTCCGGTTAGCTAGACCGGAAATTTAACCGGAACTGAACCTAACTTAACCG
>QFEY01001543.1:0-33974 GCA_003316435.1 Russula virescens
ATAAGTCCTTTACCTTCATTTCACTAAGTGGTTTCAGGCACAAACCAAACTTCCCCAACACTAGTACCTTAAACCAGAAAAATGCGAATTCGAACATGACAAAATCGAGTACCTAGGAGCAGTCATTGGAAAAGGGAAAGTAAAAATGGATCCGAAGAAAATAGAGTCAGTCAAGAACTATGCTGCCCCTACAACCCCTATGGAAATATGCAAATTCTTGGGATTCACAGGCTACTACCGATACTTTATCCAAGGATACTCCAAAATAGCTCGACTGCTATTGGACTTAACTAAGAAAGCGGCTACATAGCACTGGGGAAGAAGCCAACAAGAAGCTTTCGAAAAGCTGAAAAATCAAATGTCAAAAGCCCCTGTGCTCTACCAACCAGACTTTTCAAAACGCCTCTATCTCCAATGTGATGCATCGGCGTATGGCATGGGAGCCATACTCTCGCAAGAGGGAGAAAACGAGTCACCCTCACTACAAAAGTGCGAAAAACCAGCTCTTCATCCCATCGCTTATTATTCCACCACGTTTACTCCAGCGGAATGAAACTATGATATCTATGAAAGGGAACTACTAGCCATCATGAAAGCCTTGGCACATTGGAGACGATACTTAGGCTGGACATAAGAACCCTTCATTATCCAGACAGACCATGCCAACTTACAATACTGGAAATCACCTTGCAATCTAAATTGCTGAACAGCAAGATGGCATGCAGACCTCTTAGATTATGATTATATCATCGAATACATCCCTGGAAAAGACAATGTAGCAGCTGACACCTTATCTAGACCCCCTGGACAAGATCACAGACAAGATGACAATTAAAACATGGTCATATTCCCTCCAACACGTTGTTGGGTAGCCGACCTTCGAGAAGACCCCAAACTTCCAATCCCAGAAGATGATGAAAGGGTTAAGAAACTTCTGATGCACCTCTATCACGATGATCCATCAGCAGGTCACCCAGGATGCAATGAAACAATCAGACAAGTCCAAAAGAACTACATGTGGCCTCATATGCGGCCATGGATCGAAGAATATGTCAAAGGGTGCGCAACCTGTCAACAAAACAAGAACTTAACCCACAAGAAATCTGTCCCCTTGTTTAAAATTGACACCATGCCTATGACACACCCCTTTGAACAAATTGCAATGGATCTCATCACCAGACTACCCAGTCACAAGGGACATGACGCTATTCTCACGATTGTAGATCACAGATGCTCCCGTGCTGCTATCTTTCTGCCTTGTTCAACAAAAATTACTGGCCCTGGCGTGGCTTCACTATATTTGGAACATCTGTTCCTGTGGTTTGGACTTCCCTCTCGGATCATCAGTGATCGTGACCCTCGGTTCACTTCTAGTTTCGCTAAAGAACTTACTAAAAAGCTAGGAATTTCACAGAACATCTCTACTGCTTTTCATCCGCAAACTGACGGTCTCTCTGAGCAGAAAAACCAATGGATCGAACAATACCTAAGAACAATCACATCTAATCATCCGGAAGAATGGAGTGATTGGTTATCGCTAGCCACCACTGTCCACAACAATCAGATGAACAGCACTCTGAAACAAATGCCTAATCAAATCTTGTTTGGTCATGAAGTGCGTCTACTACCGGACCATATGATCTCTGGGTCTAACCAATTTGTAGAAGAACAATTAATGGCGTTACAAAAGGGACAACAATCAGCCGCCAAATTGATCAATCAAGCGGCTAGAACTTCACCGATCACAACACCCCTGTTTCTGAAACATGCTAAAGTCTGGCTCGATGGCAAAAACCTCCGATTTCCCCATCAGAAAACAAAACTCCTTCCGAAGAGATACGGCCCCTTTGAAATCGTCGAAGTGATCTCCCCGATTGTCTATCGGCTTGCGCTCCCTGCTAGCTGGAACATTCATAACATTTTCCATGCATCACTCCTTACCCCCTATGTTGAGATGGCCTCTCATGGTCCCAACTACACAAGGCCACCCCTGGAACTCATTGATAACGAAGAAGAATACGAAGTGGAGCAGATAAGAAGCCACCGATGTCATGGACGGTTGCAAACACTCCAATATCTTATCAAGTGGAAAGGGTACCCTGAAAGTGACAATACCTGGGAACCCGCTGCTCAAGTTCACACCCCACAATTAATCAAAGATTATCATCGACGACACCCTCTCTCAGCTATAAAAAGGCTCGAAATCTCGCTAACCAAACTCCATCCCCACACCTATCCTTCCTCTGCAGCCTCCAACGCTCCTACATCTACTAAAACATGTCTGGAATCCGTGCCCCTTCTCCAACAGTCTCTCAAACCTGCAGTGTCTCTCCCACTCTGTCCGTCCACTCCAGTGACGGGACCGACTCTTTGGTCGACCCACGAGAGGTCGTACTGGTTGACGACCTCCAACCCGATGTCCACGAAGCCTTGGAACAGTTCAAACTTAACCAAGACGCTAAAGTCGCCGCCTCCCAAGAGGCCCTTGCTCGCTTCCACGAGCAGCGAGAGAAAGAAACCTATCAGTCAGCCCTTTCGTCTCCTGCGCCTATCCCCGTTCTGCCCTGCACCGAGTGTTCACTTCACCCCCCTCAAGTCACCCTTCACCCGTTCTGCGAACACGGGCCCGTGCTCTCCCCCGACGAAGTGGCCCAGGGACGCCTCTCCCTGTCCACCACCCGCACCATCCTTGCATCCCACCATGCCAACAACTTGTCACGACCTATGCTCATGGCCATGTGCAAGGCCATGGCCAACACAGTGGATGCCTGCCAAAACCAATTCGATCAACAGCTGGGCAAATTTAAGGTCCAGATCGAAGACCTGGAGATGGAGAACGCGTCTTACAAGTGCAAATACGACAAGCCTCCCGCCAGCTTTGAAGAAAACGATGGGCATATCACCCAAGAAATCCCCATTGGCAATGGGGTCTACAGGTTTCCCTGCTGGGTCAAGCGGCTTCCCAACGGCAAAGTGGCGATGTTTCATCAAGACGCCAACCAAGACGACAACCCGTACGTCGTCGACCTCCTCGCCCCCTACGATGCCACTATCGAGGAACCTGCCGAACCCCTCGTGCCCTGGTTCCAGCACACCATCACTGGCCCTACCGTCCCTTATCAAATACTATGAAACGAAGTTGAAGCACTGTTCGACTGGGGCCACCTTGCCGAGGTGGAGCGTCTCTGATCCCTTGCCCAACAACAACAATCGATTTGCAATCGAATCAAAGAACTTGAACAAGACACCAATGCCATATGCTTGCAACAGGAAGCATGTGAAGGTAGGCTCTCGCTGGCACGAATGCAGCAGAAGGTCGGGCATCTGGAGGGGAGATATAGTCCTTATCCAGCAACTCGTCCTGCTGGATGGCGTCGCACCATCAAGAAACCCTGGTTCTTGCAGGGGCTCGACGACTAAGCGGAGGGTCATGTCACAGGTACAGTTCTTAAGTGTCCCGTGATTGTACTTGTACAATAAGGTTTGGATTGATGTCGGACTGATAAGACTAGTAGTACGTATCCTAGCTATCAGTACCCTGTTTCGTTTTCGTTACGCGTACCCCAGTTCTGCTTCGTTTGCTCCGTTCCCTTTTCCAGCCTGTACCCCAGATACGCATGTACTAGTAGTGGCATTCCCGCCTGCCCATAAATAGGGCTCCGCGCCGTAGGGACTCACCAAGTTGAGTCTCCTGTCGTAATACAGTTGACTTGCCCCCTTTTCTCCCTTCCCTGAGTGGCAGCGCCTTTCTCTCTCTAAGGCAGCATGCGGTAACTCAGTACTCTTTCATCCTGGAATACCTCTTAGGCTGGCAATACGGCCATCATAGAGACTTAGGACTCTATACCATTTGCACAGTCTGCCTTGTCTCTCGTCCCAATCAACCCCCATTCCTACGTTTCCGAGTTCTAGTGTCGCGAACCCCAATACTCATCCCACAATTCCAGGGACGAATACCTTGGCAGTGACACTTTTGACATCTGGTTTTTCAGTTTTTCAAAGGCTTCTTGTTGATCCCTTCCCCAGTGCCATGTGGCCGCCTTCTTTGTTAAATCCAGTAATGGTTGAGCTATCTTGGAATACCCTTGGACAAAGTATCGGTAATATCCAGTGAATCCCAGAAATTTGCATATTTCTGTGGGAGTTGTGGGGGCTAGATAGTGTTTGACTGATTCTATCTTCTTTGGGTCCATCTTCACCTTCCCTTTACCAATGACTGCTCTGAGGTATTTGATTTCATCATGTTCAAATTCGCATTTTTCGGGTTTGAGGTATAGATCGTGTTGTTCTAGTCGATCTAATACTGTGTGAACATATTGCTCATGACATTTTTGATGTTGTTCCTTGGTTTCTCCTTCCCTTCATTTCATATGGATTAGGATGTCATCCATATATACTGATAACCATTGTTGTGCCAGTTCGGGGCAGAAGATGGTATTCATCATTCATTGAAATGTGGCAGGGGAATTCATGAGTCCAAAGAACATGACTGTTGGCTCGAATAGTCCTTCTGGGGTTAAAAAGGTGGCTTTCCATTCATCTCCTTCCTTGATCCAGATGTTATTGTATCCCCATCGTATATCAAACTTCATGAATAGGGTACATCCACTGAGTCGATCAATTGTTTGGGAAATTAGAGGAGAGACGTTTCGGTCTTTCTTCGTCCATTTGTTCACCGGTCGATAATCTTGTACAGGGTGTAGCTTACCATCCTTCTTTTTGATATAAAAGAAGTTGGCACAGTAAGGTCCCACACCTGGTTGGATGGTGCCCTGTTTAAGGTGTTCTCCCACGAATTTGTAGGTTTCTTTTATCTCTTCCTGGGTAAGTGGTAAGAGGTGTCCTGGTAGAGTAGCTGGAGCTCCAGGGAGTAGTTTGATCGCATGGTCCCAAACAGTGTGTTGAGGTAATCTTTGTGATGCTTGTTCACTAAAGACCCTCGCATGACAATGATATTTGGTGGGGATCCTTGATAAATCTACATCTTCTTCCATACCAGTGTGAACAGTCACCCAACTGATGTAGTATTGATCATGATGGATGGGTCGAGGTTGATTGATTTGTTGTGGTAGGAATTGGGCTTTTGCAGCATTTGGGGCTTGTAGGACAATAGGAAGTTGTGAGGAATCAATCTATCCTCTGGCCCAATCGATCTTTGGTTGCATTGCAGCAAACCATGGGTAGCCTAGGATGGCTTTATGTTCACCTAAGTCTGTAAGGAAGAATTGCATATTGATCCTACGACTGCCGGTTTGGACTGATAAATCTGTGTAATGTCATAGCTCTCCACTTTTGTTTTTGGTACTGTCTACATTGTATAATGGTCTGGGGTTGTTAAGTTGTTTGATGGGGAGTTGTAGAGATTGTGCATATTGAAGATTAAAGAAGTTCTCAGTAGCTCCTGAATTGACTAGAGCTATAGTCTCAGCTCTTTTTGTGGCAGAATGTACAAAGGCTCGCAGAGTCATAGATTTTTGAGTGGATATATATACAGGTGTGTCACTATTGTTCTGCCTAATCAGTGCCAATCTGATCAGGCAGTGGAAAAATCCTCAGCTACTCCCATTTTTCCTGCCATCATCATCTTTTCTTCATTTGTCAAGCTGTTCAGTTTGGAATAGATACGGTTGATTCAATCATCTTGTTCAGTAGCTGTAGCTTCAGAGGGTGCATAGGAGGTTGGAGGCGATCGATAGGAGTTCGGGGTAGCTGCATAGGAACTGGGAGTATAAGAGGAAGTCGCATAAGAGGATGGTTCGTATTGAGAGACGGGTTCCTCGGCAAATCCATCGAAGTCAACTAGATTAGCATATTGACGTTGTTGTCGTTTTTGAGGACAGTTCCTAGCATAGTGTCCAACTTGTCCACAGTTGAAACAGGCATTGTTAGAGTTGTTGCTGGGCATGGATGCAATGTTGTTGTTATAACCTCCTCGGTTATTGCCTCTGAAGTTTCTGCGGAAGGTTCCTCTGTAATTTCCTCGACTGTGACCTTCTCAGCCTCCTCTGGTTCGCCCAATGTCCATAGGCACTCCTCGATAGTCTTTCATCCATTGAGGGGCCATGCTAGTATTGAATTGGGACGATTGGGGTGGTGCTGGGGGTCGCCAGTTTCCTGTGTAATTATGCCCTGATGGTCGGTAACTATTTTGGTCCCACAGAGTGAATGATTGTCGGGGACATGGTCCAAGGGGTTGGTTCATGAACCCAGTAGTGGCCTTCTGGAGGATCGCATCTACTGCTTGTTTAGTTTTAATGATCTGCATGATCTTCTCCTTAGCCTCGGTATAAGTGTTCAGTTTCACAGGATTGCAGGTCTTGTGGAGGAACCAAGCAGGGAGTCTCCTCAATAGGATTTGGAGTGTTTCAGGATATTGGATACTGAACCTGGCTTTTTCGACTAAGTCTTCGAATTGTCCAAAGAAGAGGTTTGGTTTTTGGAAGTCCAACTCCATCTTGTTTAGTTGAGACAAAGCCTCTTCTGCTTCAGTTGAATCAGTGAATCGTTCTAGGAAAATTTCGAGGAATTGTATCCAGATGGCGGGATAGTTGTCATTTGTGGGGTTTAGGCTATCGATCCATTCGCCTACGGTTTTTGTCCAAGTGGATACTTCTGGTCCTTTCATGAGAGTAAGAGTGAAGGCAATCTTTTTGATGGGGGAGTCATATCCAGCCACATCACTATTGACCCGCAGGTATGCCTTTACTTCTTCAATGAAATTCTTGGCTTGTCTAGGGTCGCCGTAGAACATCTGAGGGAGCTGTCCCATCGCCTTTACATCAGCGGCTTGGGGAACTGGGATATATGCTTGGGGTCCTGCTGGTGGGCCTCCTCCTGGACCTCCTGGACCTCCAGGTGGACCTCCTCCATTTCCTCCACCGGATCCTCCAGAGGGGTTTCCTCCTGGGTTAAGATGTTGCTCCAATCCTCGAAGGAGAGCTCATTGTGCTTGGGCACTGGCTATGTCTGCTATTGCAGCATCTTGCTCAGATGATACTGCCACTTGTGTTTTGGTTCGAGTGGACATTTGGGATATTTGCACGGTGATGCTATAAGGGACAGGCTGATTTCGAATGATAGGTGGTTCTTCAATGGATGCTGCACTTTCTGATTCTTGTTCTGGTTCCCAATACTCCTCGAATGTGCTCTCTTCTGGCAGGAGTTTCACTTCTTTGTATTCGTCGGTGATCACTCAAACAGCCTCAGCTGTGTCGTTGTATTGTTTGACTTCGTTTGCATGGGGTCCTACTAGCCAGAGATCTTGTATGCTGGGGGAGGGTTCAATCCACCTCCACGTTCCATTGATGTAGGCAACTGCTCTGCTTTGTCGGTTGAAATGTCCTGCTGCATTGTCTGCAAAGAAATTGAACGCTTTCCCTTTCTTGGGTTGATGCCTGAAGACCCGTTGGTTTGGTATTGCTTTAAGGGCTTCCTCTTGTGTGATGTGTGAGGGCTCTGTGGTTTGCCCTGCCCCTTTTCCTTTACTTGTGGACGCTGTGGTGAAATAACAAAGTTGAGTCTAATGTCACCGCCAAGGGATTTGCCCACTGAATTGTGGTACAAGTATTGGGGTTCGCGACACTAAGACTCGGAAACGTAGGAATGGGGGTTGGTTGGGACATGAAACAAGAAAGACTATGCAGATGGTATAGAGCCCTAAGTCTCTATGATGACCATACTGCCAGCCTAAGAGGTATTCCAGTATGAAAGAGTACTGAGTTACCACATGCAGCCTTAAAGAGAGCAAGGCACTGCCCCTCAGAGAAGAGGGAAAAAGGGCAAGTTAACTGTATTGCAACAGGAGACTCAACTTGGTGAGTCCCGACATTGTGAAGGCCTATTTATAGGCAGGTGGCAATGCCACTACTAGTACAAGGGATCCTAGGGTGCAAGACAGAAGCAGAATCATACGAAATGGAACAGAAATAGGGGATGCATAACAAAAATGAAACAGGGTACTGATAGCTAGGATATGTACTACTAGGCTTATCAGTCTGACATCAATCCAAACCTTATTGTACTAATACAACACGCAGCATATAAGGACTATACCTGTGACAGCTCATACGCGCCATCTTTCAGGACACGTTTGACCGTCTCTGTGTCTCTCTTTTATTCATCCATGCATTTCCAGACCTTACTCTTGCACTCTCCATGATCAATGAGGCGCTTCTCAGTGCTGCCGAGGCTCATTTGAGGGTGACAAATATACATGGCCGGCTCTTAGTTGACAATGAGTACATGTCCAAAATGTCTCATCTGGTGAGTTTTTTTGGTCTCATCTCAGTTAACATGACATAGCTAACAGTCCTTGTAGCCCTGTGCACGTATTCCCCTTTTCTGAGGGGAAGTTAAGGAGCAGTGTGTGGGAATTGTACATGCATCATTCTCCTCAATTGGATTGGTGGCAACTGTCATCGAACTGGTCCAAAAGCAACTTTCTAACTATCATTACACATTCCCGACAGCCCTGAATGTAAGTTTTCCCCACTTCTGTGTGTGTGCCTGCTCAAGATTCCTTTAGTGTGACCCACTCAATGCTGTTCTGTTGTGCACCAAACCTTCTTGCAATGTGCAAATCATCACGGTCATCTGTGACTTGTTCTTTTCTGGTGATACCTCCCAGTTTGAGGAGTAAGTTATCAAAAACTCTGTTGCAATGTTCCATTGTGTTGAAATATGTATAGGCACTTCCCAATGTTTAGGTGTTACTGGCCTCCTGGATTGCAGGTGTAAGTTGTGGGAACCGGCCCAACAGTAATGGAGTCAGATGGACTGCCTCGTGTTCTGACATGTGATTGTACTATTGTTCTGGTGTTGCCTCGCGTTTGCCTCATGTTTTGAGATAGTACCTTATGGCTGTACACCTCAAGTTAGTAGCATGTATCCTAGCTTAGTAAGCAGTCCATAAGTAGTATATAAGCTATGCCTTGCTGTCCCTAAGATGGCAAGTTGAGTCTCCTGTCTCAGTAGCCTCAATATACTTCTCTTCTCCATTTACACTGTGGGTGGCTATTGGGTTGGAGCCCATTTAGTGGGAACCCTTACCAGGCAAAGCCTTAGACGACGCTTCAGAGTTGTCTCTCTCATCCTCATTATCGACTTGGTGCAACTTGAGCACTATCTAGCAGTCAGGCTATCTCTTCGAACTTAGTCTAATTGTCAACTGCATCATGTGGCGGTGACATTAGACTCAACTTTGTTACAAACTGGCACCACAATTTGAAGGCGAAGGATCCAACATCAGGATCTACCTTAAACCGACCGACATACTTGAAGGAATACCAAACAAAAGAGTATTCAAATTCGATCCACGAAGCAGCGAACCACCATTCCTTATCTTCACCGATAGCCCCCAAGGAAAACTCAACCGACGATCGCAGGCAGTAACATTCTTCTAAGACGAGTGGAGAAACATCAAGTACCGACCCAGCCAAGACAAGTTTGAACTAGGCCCCCCAAACCTTGAAGTAGCACAATACGACATACACAAAGACGATCAGGAAGTTGAACAACTCGCAGCCCAAATGGCTACTACTACCCTCACCACAATGATATCTAACGACCAAGATGATATTATCCAAACTCTCGGAAAAAGCCGCCAAGAAAAGAAGAGTGATAAGATCACTAGCAACCTCAATCGTGCCTTGGGAAAACCCGACCCGAACAACCCAAACCCAGGAGGAAATCCAGGAGGATCAGGAGGACCAGGAGGACCTCCAGGAGGACCTAACCCACCAGGAGGACCAGGTGGACCACCTAATCAAAATATTCTCCAACCTATCCCTGTGAATCCCGACGTTAAAGCCATAGGGAGCCTCCCCCAATATTTCACCAGAGAACAAAAACAAGCTAAGCAATTCATAGAAGAAGTCAAAGCCTACCTTTGCGTCAATGCAGACATAGCAGGATTCAATTCTCCTATCAAAAAGGTCGCCTTCACTCTCACCCTCATCAAAGGGGAGAAAGTCGCATCGTGGGCCAGGCAAATGGGTGACTGGCTCGACACCCTCGACCCGGTTGCTGATAACATTCCCCTCGTATGGATTGCATTCCTACAACGCTTCTTCGAACAATTCCAGGATACCACCGAACTCGAACAAGCCCGCAATGAAATCGAGGATATCAAAATGGAAGGGCTAGCAGTAAACGAGTACACCAGCAACTTCGAAGATTTGATCATCAAAGCCGAGTACGATCTGAATAATTCAGAAACCTGCCGCAAGTTCATCAAGAACTTACCATGCTTCATACTCTTAAAAATGGCCGACCCATCACTCCCCACTAACTATTACAACCTGAAAACCAAATTAGAAAGCATTATACAATCGCAGATCACGGTCCAAGGAATACTGCAACAGGTTGTAGGAAAAGGACCGGCCACCAGCAATACTAACAACTACTTCAACCAACCATGCCCCCAGAATCAGAACTGGAGAGGAAATAACCAACAAAGACCCACCCAGAGGGGCTGGCAAGCGCCGCCCGCCCAGGGAGCATTCAATACTTCAAACGCCCCCAGGTGGATGAATGACCGTCCGGTCCCCATGGATCTCAGCCGAGGGCGCGCCCCCAATAATTCAGGATGGCAACGCCCACAAGGACAAGGACAATGACAGTGGGGACCTCCTCGTCAAGGACCCTGAGCAAACATCGCACAAATGCCCACCACAGGCAATTCCTGCTTCAATTGTGGAAAGACAGGACACTTCGCTAGAAACTGCCCACAAAGACGCCCCCAACGCGTTCAGGCAAACCTCGTCGAATTCGACAGGTTCCAAGATGATCCCGAAGAACAACAATACCAACAAGAGGACACCCCGACTCAAGTAGCCTGCATCTGCACAGAATTAGAATCCCTATCCCAGGAGGAAAGAAGCGAAATGGCTCAGCAAATGGGTGTAGCAGAGGATTTTTCCAGCGTCTGATTAGCTTGGCACTGATCAGACGAAGTACAAGTTATACAGAAACAAATCCCGTGTACATATCCGCTCGAAAATCTATGACAGTTCGTGCATTTGTTCACTCTGTATCAAAAAGAGCTGAAGTGGTCGCCCTAGTAGATTCTGGCGCCACAGAAAACTTCATGAATCTCAAATACACCAAATGGTTACAACTTCCGATCAAGAAACTCGAAAACCCAAGACCCTTGTTTAATGTCGACGGAACAGAAAATACAAACAGAGCCCTTACCCACTACACTGACCTCTCTATCCAGATGGGAACTCAAAAGGTCAACATGAGATTCTTCCTCACCCAGTTGGGCGAACATAAAGCCATCTTCGGTTACCCATGGTTCACAGCATTTCAACCAAAGATCGACTGGAAGCGAGGGTGGATAGACTACACCCAGCTCCCCATCATCGCCAGAGCAATAAACTATGCAAAAGCCTGCTTTGTTCCCTGCACCCGCAATATTCCAAGACCAATCCACCGCAACCAATACTACATTGGCCGCATCATGTTCAATACTACGGCTACAAACCCAAATCTTTCCAAAGTTCCAAAAGAATACCACCAACACGGAAAAGTATTCAGCGAAGAAGCCTCACAACGACTACCAGCACTAGTGTTGGGGAAGTTTGGTTTGTGCCTGAAACCACTTAGTGAAATGAAGGTAAAGATCTTATCCAATTGCTTAGCAAATTTAGGGACACTATCTCCAGATATAGGAGACCATAACCCTAAATTTGCTAAGCAATTGAATCAGATCTTTACCTTCATTTCACTAAGTGGTTTCAGGCATAAACCAAACTTCCCCAACACTAACCAGCACACACTATCTGGGATCATGCCATCGAACTACTTCCAGGAGCCCCCAACACACTACCAGGATGCCTCCTCCCCTTGACACAAGAAGAACTTAGAGAAGCCAACAAGTTCTTTCAAGAACACCTGGACAGGGGAACCATACGACCATCCAACTCCCCATACTGTGCCAACTTCTTCTTCATAAAGAAGAAAGACGGAAAACTACGACCTGTGCAAGACTACCAACCAGTAAATAAATGGACAGTCAAAGATCGTACCGTATCCCCTCTTATTTCCCAAACCATCGACCGCCTCAGCGGATGCACACTCTTTACCAAATTCGATATTAGGTGGGGATACAACAACATCAGGATCAAAGAAGGCAACAAATGGAAAGCAGCCTTCCTTACCCCTCAAGGACTATTCGAACCAACTGTCATGTTCTTCGGCCTCACCAACTCCCCCGCAACCTTTCAAAGGATGATGAACGTCATATTCAGGCCAGAAATAGCACAACAATGGCTTTCGGTATACATGGACGACATCCTCATCCACACCAAACGACGAGACAACGAAACAGAAGAAGAACACGTCAGACGGCACCGCAACTACACACACCACATCCTAGCAAAACTTGAGGAAAATGACCTGTACCTAAAACCCAAAAAATGCTCGTTTGAGCAAAAGGAAGTCGACTACCTAGGAGTGGTTGTAGGGGGAAGAACAGTAAAAATGGACCCAAAGAAACTACAAGGCGTTGCAGACTACCCTGCACCAACCACACCAACAGAAGTCCGCAAATTTCTCGGGTTCACTGGCTACTATCAATACTTCATAGGCATCCGCACGGGTTGGGGTATCCCGTGCGGGTTGCGGGTACGGGTACCGACGGGTGCGGGTACGGGTCCTCATTCTCAATCCCGTAACCCGTTGCCTACCCGTCACTAACTTACTGGAACACGAAAAAAGTAGATCTTAATATTAAATAGTAATTCATATGTAGTTATTTATACATAGTGCAACGTAAATAATAAACTGAGAACTGGGGGAAACCCAGCTCGATCGAAACGGGACTGTAATAGGAGGATTTATATACCCCCGGGCGTGCGCACGGACCATTTGGCCCTTATGCGTAAGTGCCGTGTTGTTTCGTTGACTGCTTGTGCTTTGTTTACATACGTTTGTACTCGTCCACACGCCACTCAGCCTCGGTACAACCACGTCACGATGTCCCCTCGCTCACAAACACAGACAACAACACACAACGGCACACGATGATGGCACACGGCGGCACACGGCAGCATACGACAACCGCGCGCAACGACGGCGCACGGCAACTGCGCACAACGGCCACGCGCTAACGACCACGATAGCACAACAATCCCGCACAAACGACCGCGATCGTAATACAACGACCGCACGCAAACGACCGCAGGCACACAACGACCGCGCACAGACGATCGCGATAACACACAACGACCGCGGGCACCCAACGCAAACAATCGCGGGCACCCAACGACTGCGTGCAACCGACCGCGATAGCAAATAACGACCGCACGTAAACGACCGCAAGCACACAACGATCGCGCACAGACGACCGGGATATCACACAACGACCGCGGGCACACAACAACCGCGTGCAAACGACCGCAATACCACACGACGACCGCGCGCAATGAAGGCGCAACACAATCGTGCGCAACGATAACACGCAACAACCGCGCACAGTGCCCGCGCGCAGCGAATCCCAAGCACCGACCGCACGCCGAAACGAAGGGCAATTACAGGGGTAACATAGGGTGTAGATAGTGTATTGTATTACAATAGGAAATATAATGTTTTGTTTCGGTTTCGAAAAGACAGTTGGACAATACAATGAACCCGTGCGGGAATGGAACCCGCCACTACCCGCCACTGCCCGTGGTGGATCTACCCGCGGGTCGACGGGAATTTACCCGCACGGGTCAGGGTACGGGTCAGGTTCCGGGTACCCGCGGGAGTACCCGTGCCGATGCCTAATACTTCATACCCAATTACTCAAAGATCGCACGACCCCTCCTAGACCTGACAAAGAAAACAATGACATGGACCTGGGACAACCCACAAATAATGGCATTCGAAGAACTAAAAACGAGGATGTGCATGAATCCCGTACTAGCCCAACCTAACTTCGAAAAACAATTCATCCTCCAATGCGACGCATCGGCGTATGGCATGGGAGCCATACTCTCGCAGAGGGGTGACTACGACACACCTGCACTCGAAAAATGACAAAAACCTGTCTTACACCCCATTGCCTACTACTCAGCCACCTTCACACCCACGGAAAGGAACTATGATATCTACAAACGAGAACTCCTAGCAGTAATGAAAGCCCTTGCACATTGGAGACCATACCTCGGATGGATGCAAGAACCATTCGTCATCCGCACTGATCACGCAAACCTGCAATACTGGAAGTCCCCTCGTAACCTAAACCGTTGTACAGCCAGGTGGCACGCAGACCTACAAGAATACGACTATATTGTTGAACACATACCTGGAAAGGACAATGAAGCAGCCGACGCCCTGTCGCGACCACCAGGAACCGACCAAGGAAGTAACGACAACCAAGGGGTCATTATCATCCCACCATCACGCTGCTGCACCACACTAACCACACCAACAACCACCATCCCTATCCCCGAGGAGGATGAATTGCTGAAACGATTCCTGATGATCCTTTACCACGACCACCCAACAGCTGGACACCCTGGACGAGACGAAACCCTCAGACACACCCAAGAAAAGTACCACTGGACCGGGATGAAAGACTGGATCGCAGATTACATCAAAGGATGTGCCACATGTCAACAAAACAAAATCCTAACCCATAAGAAGAAAACCCCATTATACCATATTGGAACAGAAGAAGGAACGCGCCCATTCCAACACATTGCTATGGATTTGATTATGGGACTACAGTGCTTGACAGCAAAAGTCGACAAATTTGCTAGTTGACGTATTACAAATTTTTACAACAAAATAAGACTGGGATCGTGTTCAGAATAGTGTAAAATGTACAAATCTGCTCTTTGCGGACCTTCCCGCGTACTTTTTTGGGTTGGCCAACTTTTTGGCCCGATTTTTTGACGTAAAACATGCCCCTTTTGGGGTTTTTTTGATCGGTCTCAATTAACACGGCATCAATCAACAGCGGACCAACCCTCCGGTGTGATTTCTGCTTCCGCACCGCCCATTTCCGCAGCCTTTCCCGTCAAACTTGTCGGTAAGCATCCATGAATCGCCAGGAACGGTCGAAAAACCGTTCCACGGGGCACGCGTTGAGGCACGCCCGCAGCACAAGACTGCCTATCCAAATCGCCCCGCATTTCTCGCGCGCGACTTTGCGTTTCTAAATCATTAGTTGGTTTCATGGGGGGGTTCTCAGGTGATGGCAGGTTGCATGTGTTGGCATGCATGTTCTCATATATCTCACTGCCATGTATGTTTGTATTCCATTAATGATGAAACAAGTTTTTGTGTGCATTTGTGCACAGATCTTTCGTCTTATCAAGTTTATCTCACATTGATCGCGCGTGAGGCGGCTGTGTCACGTGTGACCTGGGTCTTCTAACCCCTGTCACGTGGTTACTACAGCTCGTCACGGACAATTCTAACCTTATTCAAGTATGTCATTAGATTCAGAATGATGGAAATAATCGATTTCCACCCTTTTTGGGGGGCTAACCCTATATTTAGGGTCTGGCCAACTTTTTTTTTTTTCAAAAAATAAAAACATTGTTTTTGAGCATTTTGAACAAAAATAAAACACTCATAAAAATTTGTCGACTTTTGCTGTCAAGCACTGTACCACAACACCAAGGAAAGGATGCTATCCTTACTATCGTCGACCATGGATGCTCTAGAGCAGCCGTCTTCCTCCCCTGCTCAACAACCATCACTGGACCTGGGATCGCACAGCTCTACATGGATAATGTATTTAGATGGTTCGGAATCCCCAGCAAAGTTATTAGCGACTGAGATCCCTGCTTCACATCCCACTTCAGTCATGCCCTGGCCAAAGCCCTTGGAACCAATCAGAATATATCAACGGCGTTCCATCCACAAACTGATGGCCTGTCAGAGCGAAAGAACCAATGGATCGAACAGTACCTTCATCTTATGACATCGTCACACCCGGAACATTGGACCGAATGGTTATCTCTAGTGTCAGCAGTACACAACAACCGGAGAAATACAACCACCAGACTATCACCCAATCAAATTCTCTTCAGACATGAGGTCACCCTACTTCCACCATCAATGCCACCATCAAACAACGAAGCTGTCAAAAAACGCATGGCTCGCCTCAAGGCCTACCAGGAACAAGCAATAACAGCCCTCAAACGTATTTCCGAAGGATCATCGGATCTACCGGGCCAATACAACACCGGAGATTACGTATGGCTAGACAGCAAGAACCTTAAATTTCCTCATCAAAAGACAAAATTACTACCTAAACAGTACGGACCCTTTAAAATTGCTGCTCAAAT
Organism: Russula virescens; assembly: GCA_003316435.1. Taxonomy (NCBI): domain Eukaryota; kingdom Fungi; phylum Basidiomycota; class Agaricomycetes; order Russulales; family Russulaceae; genus Russula; species Russula virescens. The sequence continues at coordinate 16,287 of QFEY01001543.1, forward strand.
ATCCCCGGTTGCATACCGGCTTCACATACCACCAACCTGGACTATCCACAACGTGTTCCACACCTCACTCCTATCGCCCTATTGCGAAACAACCGCTCACGGCCCCAACTTCTCCTGTCCACCACCAGACCTTATCAATGGAGAACCAGAGTACAAAGTGGAGCAGATAAGGAGCCACAGACGTCATGGATGCTCTCGAACCCTCCAATACCTTATCAAATGGGTCGGTTACCCCGAAAGCGACAACACATGGGAACCAGCCGATCAAGTGCACGCACCCCAAATCATAAAAGCCTACCACCGGAAGCGCCTGCTCATGTCTATAAAAACCATAGGGTCACACCCCCAAAACATCACCACCCAATGCTGGCTCCCATCATCCCTCGTCCCCCATCGCCGAACCACAAGTTCACCTTCAACCCCAAGAAGCACTTCCAATTCCAACCCCACCAGAACCTTCACACCTTTGCCTTCCACTTCCTCAATAAAGTTCCCCCGTCGCATTCTCGCGAGCATTCTTGCTTCTGTCACATCTCTCTCTGCCCCTACCATCGTTGAAAACTGGAGCCAAACCCAGAACCCCTCGACAACCACCAGGGTTCCTTCCATCCCTACTTCATCGTCTTCCCAATCAATGCCCCCTCATATAAAGTTCACCTCCCATTCGACCACTGCTTCCTCCTCGATCGCGACTGCCCTTACGAAATGTGCTCGTACCACAACCATTCATAAAAACTGGACTCCGACACCCTCGCCATCCTCCCCATCCTTGCGTACCTCATGTCCATCTGCAACGAATCCCTGGCCCGTAATGAGTCCCCCATGTCGGACTCCCCACTCCCTATACCACCACCAAGCCTCGCACCCCTATCCATCCACCCCCTTTGCAGCCCTACCGAGGGCCCCAACCTCGACCCCCAAGCCATTGCTATGGGATGTCTTTCACCCTCCACCACTTGCAACGCCCTCGCCGCCGGATTCAACTTCCCAGTCCCCATCCTCTGTGCTATGTGCACCGCCCTTGCCAACACTGTCGACGAACGACAGAACATCTACGATGCCCGCACCAGGGTCCTCACAGAGCGTGCGGAAGCCGCCAAAACCAAGCTGGCGGACCACGACCAAGAATACCATGTTGCCCCCGAAGGATATGAGACAGCCTTCGGAAACTCAGCATGCGAAAGCATGCACATCCCCGCCGGCAACGGGATCTTTAAGAAACCACGTTGGGTCAAAATGTTGGGAGATGGTAGGGTTGCTGCCTACTTCCAGGGCCAGAACACTGATGAAGACCCTTACATCTGCGAGATCACGGCACCCTACAACTGCGACGAAGACAACCCCGCAGAACCAATTGCACCTTGGTTCCGCCACATGCTCATCAGCACCCCCGCCAACTTCTCGGTCTTGCACGCCGAAACTGATGCCCTCTTCGACTGGGGGTACACTGCAGAGATCATGCACTACTGCAACCTGCAACAGGACATCACCACCCTGCAGGACAAGATCGAACTCTTCCAAATGGATCTGGAGAGTATGCACGAGGCCAGGAACCTATGTGAGGGCAGGCTCGTCAGCTCATGCATTCAGCAACAGGTCGGGCACTTGGAGGGAAGGTTCTCTCCCTACCCCACTATGCGTCAGTCAGGGTGGAAGGAACAGGTCAAGGTTAGGAATGCCACGTGTCGTGCCTCGCAGGGGCTCGACAACTAGCGGAAGGGTGATGTTACCGGCCTCCTGGATTGCAGGTGTAAGTTGTGGGAACTGGCCCAACGGTAACGGAGTCAGATGGACTGCCTCATGTTCTGACATGTGATTGTACTATTGTTCTGGTGTTGCCTCGTGTTTGCCTCATGTTTTGAGATAGTACCTTATGGCTGTATGCCTCAAGTTAGTAGCATGTATCCTAGCTTAGTAAGCAGTCCATAAGTAGTATATAAGCTACACCTTGCTGTCCCTAAGACAGCAAGTTGAGTCTCCTGTCTCAGTAGCCTCAATATACTTCTCTTCTCCATTTACACTGTGGGTGGCTATTGGGTTGGAGCCCATTTAGTGGGAACCCTTACCAGGCAAAGCCTTAGACGATGCTTCAGAGTCGTCTCTCTCATCCTCATTATCGACTTGGTGCGACTTGAGCACTATCTAGCAGTCAGGCTATCTCTTCGAACTTAGTCTAATTGTCGACTGCATCACATGGTGGTGACATTAGGGGCGATGATGGTACCATGAAGTGTGAGGTGCCAATCCTGATGGTTGCCCTTGTGGCTACAGCAGTGAGGCTCATTGCTGACACATGACCAGGTACTGACTAGGTGTATTAGCTCTATGCTGCCATCCATGAGTGGCACACTGGCAAGCTCCAGGCAACAGAGTTCTCATCAAATGCATACATTGATGTGTACCAAGGTCATGTCAACACCTTTCATCATATCCTGGAAATGTGCCCCTTGGCATTTCATGTGATGATGAATGACATCTATCTCTGGAACTCTGATTGTGGAACTCAACCTCATGCAAATTGAGTGAGGTTAGGGATCAGCAAGGGTATGGGTCAACCCATGGTATTGTGACCACAGGTTGCACAGGTGCAGGTATGGTGTTGCAAATCTATTACCGCATTAATACCATACCTGTAACCCGTAGTCACAGGTACTGCACAAACCTGGTCACAGGTTTCATGTCACCGCCACGTGGTGCAGTCGACAATAGACTAAGCTCGAAGGGATAGTTGGACTGCTAGGTAGTGCTCGAGATGCACTAAGTCGATTATGAGGATAAGAGAGACGACTCTGAAGCGTCGTCCAAGGCTTCCACTGGTAAGGGTTCCCGCTGATTGGGCTTCGACCCAATAGCCACCCACAGTATAAATGGAGAAGAGGAGTATATTGAGACTACTGAGACAGGAGACTCAACTTGCCATCTTAGGGACAGCAAGGCATAGCTTATATACTACTTATGGACTGCTTACTAAGCTAGGATACATGCTACTAACTCAAGGCACACAGCCATAAGGTACCATACAACACGACTCTAATGCGAGGCAGACACGAGGCAAACACGAGGCAGCTATGACAGAACCCTAATATTGTACAGTCCAGACAAACACGAGGCCAGTTCCAGAACTTACACTGGGCTAGACCCAGAGGCCGGTAACATTACCCTTCCACTAGTTGTCGAGCCCCTGCGAGGCACGACACGCTGCTGTCTTGACGCAGACGCGCTCCTTCCAGCCAGACTGCCGCATGGTGGGATAGGGGGAGAATCGTCCCTCGAGATGGCCGACTTGCTGCTGCACCCGTGAGCTGACGATCCTACCTTCGCAGACGTTACAGGCTTTGCACATACTTTCGAGGTCCATCTGGAATAGCTCAATCTTGTCCTGAAGGGTACTGATGTCGTGCTGTAATGCGCGGTAGCGCATGATCTCTGCTGTGTACCCCCAGTCGAAGAGGGCATCGGTTTCGGTGCATAGCACCGAAAAGTTGGCGGGGGATCCCACCAGCATGCACTGGAACCAAGGCGCGATTGGCTCCGCAGGATTATCTTCGTCGCAGTTGTAGGGGGCGGTAATATCACAAATGTAGGGGTCCTCATCGGTGTTCTGCCCCTGGAAGTATGCGGCCACTTTGCCATCCCCCATGAGCTTGACCCAGCGCGCTTTACGGTAGACGCTGTTGCCGGCAGGGATGCGAATGCTCTCGCATGCAGAGTTCCCAAGGGCAGTTTTGTAACCCTTGGGGGCGACGTGGTATTCTTGGTCGCAGTCAGCGAGCTTAGCTTCGGCGGCCTCTGCATGCTCTGTGAGGATGCGGGTGCGGGCGTCGTAGGTAATTTGTCGAGCATCGACGGTGTTGGCGAGGGCAGTGCACATGGCACGGAGTATGGGGACCAGGAAATCGAACCCGGTGGCAAGGGCATTACGAGTGGTGGAGGGCGAGAGGTGACCCATGGCGATGGCCTCGGGGTCGAGGTTGGGGCCCTCCTGGAGGCTGCAGAGTGGGTGGACGGATAGGGGTGCGAGGGAAGGAGGGGGAACCGGAATGGGTGAATCTGACATAGGGGATTCATTGCGTGCAGGGGACTCGTTGCGGTCGGACATGATGGATGGGAGGATAGTAAGGATAACAAAGAGGAGTGTGAGGGTGTCGTCAGGGCTAGGGTCCAGTTTTCAGGAGTGATCGTGGTAGGAGCAGGTCTCGTAGGGGCACTCGTGGTCGAGCAGGAAGCAGTGGTCGAACGGGAGGTGGACTTTATAGGAGGGGGCGTTGATGGGAAAGACGACAAAATAGGGGCGGAAGGACCCTTGATGGTTGTCGAGGGGCTCGGGGTTTGGCTCCAGTTTTTAACGATAGTAGGGGCACAGGGAGATGCGACAGAAACACGAGTGCTCACGGGAATGAGAAGGGGGGACTTTATTGAGGAAGTGGAAGGCGAATGTGTGGATGTTTTGACGAGGTTGGAACTGAAAGTGTTTCTTGGGATTGAAGGTGAATTTGTGGTCTGGAGACGGTGGACGGGGAGTGATGGGAGCCAGGGTGAGTTGGTAAGGTCGTAATGATGATGGGACATGGTTTTTATAGATTCTAGTGGATGCCTGCGGTGGTATTGTTTTACGATGATTGGGGCATGAACCGAAGTGGTGGGTTCCCATGTATTGTCGCTTTCGGGGTATCCGACCCACTTGATGAGGTATTGGAGGGTTCTAGAGCGTCCATGACATCGGTGGCTCCTTATCTGCTCCACTTCGTATTCCATTTCTCCATTGATAAGGTCAGGTGGGGGATGGGAGAAGTTGGGGCCGTGGGCGGTTGTTTTGTGATAGGGTGATAAGAGCGAAGCATGGAACATGTTGTGGATGGTCCAGGTCGGTGGCATGTGGAGGCGGTATGCAACCGGGGATATTTGAGCGGTGATTTTAAAGGGTCTGTACTGTTTGGGAAGTAGTTTTGTTTTCTGATAGGGAAATTTAAGGTTCTTGCCGTCCAGCCATACATAGTCTCCGGTGTTATATTGTGCCAGTAGGTCTGCTGATCCTTCTGCGATGCGTTTGAGGGTTGTTATCGCTTGTTCTTGGTATGCCTTGAGGCGGGTCATACGTTTCTCGACAGTTTCGTTATTTGATGGTGGCGTTGATGGAGGAAGAAGGGTGACCTCGTGTCTGAAGAGGATCTGATTGGGCGATAGCCCGGTGGTGGCATTCCTCCGATTGTTGTGGACTGCTGATGCGAGGGACAACCATTCAGTCCAATGTTCCGGGTGTGATGACGTCATAAGGCGGAGGTATTGTTCGACCCATTGGTTCTTTCGTTCTGATAGGCCATCAGTTTGGGGGTGAAATGCTGTTGATATGTTCTGATTGGTTCCGAGCGATTTGGCTAGTGCACAGCTGAAGTGGGAGGTGAAGCAGGGATCTCGGTCACTGATGATTTTGCTAGGGATCCTGAACCATCTAAAGATGTTGTCCATGTAGAGTTGTGCGATCCCGGGGCTGGTAATTGTCATAGAGCAGGGGAGGAATATGGCTGCTCTAGAGCATCTGTGGTCGACGATTGTGAGGATGGCATCTTTCCCTTGGTGTGGTGGTAACCCCGTGATCAGGTCCATGGCCACGTGTTGGAATGGGCATGTTCCTTCTTCTGTTCCGATGCGGTATAGCGGCGTTTTGTTCTTGTGAGTCTGGATTTTATTTTGCTGGCACGTGGCACATCCTTTGACGTATTCTGCGATCCAGTCTTTCATTCCTGACCAATGATATTTTTCTTGCGTACGTCTGAGTGTTTCATCACGTCCCGGGTGTCCTGCCGTGGGGTGGTCATGATAGAGGATCATTAGGAGACGCTTGAGTGCTTTGTTATCTTCAGGAATGGGGATGGTTGTTGTGGGCATGGTGATTGCTGTTCTGCAGCGTGCAGGAGGAATGATGACGATGCCTTGGTTGTCGTTAGCGCCTTGGTTGGTTCCTGGTGGTCAAGAGAGAGCATCGGCTGCTTCGTTTTCTTTGCCAGGGATGTGTTCTACGATGTAGTCATATTCCTGTAGGTCAGCATGCCATCTGGCGGTTCGTCGGTTCAGGTTGCGTGGGGACTTCCAATATTGTAGGTTTGCGTGATCTGTTCGGATAATGAAGGGTTCTTGTGTCCATCCAAGGTATGGCCTCCAGTGTGCGAGGGCTTTCATCACTGCTAGAAGTTCTTGCTCATAGATGTCGTAGTTTCTTTCAGTGGGGGTGAAGGTGGCAGAGTAGTATGCAATGGGGTGTAGGACGGGTTTGTGTCATTTTTGGAGTGCAGGTGTGTCGTCATCACCTCTCTGCAAGAGTATGGCTCCCACACCATATGCCGATGCATTGCATTGGAGGATAAATTGTTTCTCAAAGTTGGGTTGTGCCAGGACTGGGTTCATACACATCCTCGTTTTTAGTTCTTCGAAAGCCATTATTTGTGGGTTTTCCCAGGTCCAAGTTATAGCTTTCTTCGTTAGGTCCAGGAGGGGTCGTGCGATTTTTGAGTAGTTGGGTATGAAATACCAGTAGTATCCTGTAAATCCGAGGAATTTGCAGACCTCTGTCGGTGTGGTCGGTGGTGGGTAGTCTGCAACGCCTTGTAGTTTCTTTGGGTCCATTTTTACTGTTTTTCCCCCCACCACTACCCCGAGGTAATCGACCTCTTTTTGTTCGAATGAGCATTTTTTGGGTTTTAGGTATAGGTCGTTTTCTTCAAGTTTAGTTAGGATATGGTGTGTGTAATTGCGATGCCGTTTGACATGTTCTTCTTCTGTTTCGTTGTCTCGTCGCTTGGTATGGATGAGGATGTCGTCTATGTATACCGAGAGCCATCATTATGCTATTTCCAGTCTGAATATAACGTTCATCATCCTTTGAAAGGTTGCTGGAGAATTGGTAAGGCTGAAGAACATGACAGTTGGTTCGAATAGTCCCTGGGGGGTGAGGAAGGCTGCTTTCCACTCGTTGCCTTCCTTGATCCTTATGTTGTTGTACCCCCATCTGATGTCGAATTTGGTGAAGAGTGTACATCCGCTGAGGCGGTCAATGGTTTGGGAGATGAGGGGGGATACGGTGCGATCCTTGACCATCCATTTGTTTACGGGTCGGTAGTCTTGCACGGGTCGTAGCTTCCCATCCTTCTTTTTAACGAAAAAGAAGTTGGCACAATATGGGGAGTCGGATGGGCGTATGGTTCCTTGGTCCAAATGTTCTTGGAAGAACTTGTCGGCCTCTTTGAGTTCTTCTTGTGTTAGGGGGAGGAGGCAGCCTGGTAGCGTGTTCGGGGCTCCGGGGAGTAGTTCGATGGCGTGGTCCCAGATAGTGTGCACTGGTAGTCGCTGTGAGGCTTTCTCGCTGAATACTTTTCCGTGTTGGTGGTATTCCGCTGGTACTTTGGAAAGATTTGGGTTTGTGGCTGTGGTGTTGAATGTGACTTGTCCAATGTAATATTGGTCGCGGTGGACAGGTCTTGGGATATTACAGGTACGGGGAACGAAGCAGGCTTTTGCATAATTGATTGCCCGGGCGACGATTGGGAGTTGGGTATAGTCTATCCACCCTCATTTCCAATCGATCTTTGGTTGGAATGCTGCGAACCATGGATAGCCGAAGATGGCCTTGTGTTCGCCTAATTGGGTGAGGAAGAACCTCATGTTGACCTTTTGGGTTCCCATTTGGATGGAAAGGTCAGTGTAATGAGTGAGAGCTCCGTTTGTATTTTCTGTTCCATCGATGTTGAACAGAGGTCTTGGGTTTTCTAGCTTTTTAATCGGAAGCTGTAGCCATTTGGCATATTCAAGGTTCATGAAGTTTTCTGTGGCGCCCGAGTCTACCAGGGCGACCACTTCGGCTCTTTTTGATACAGAATGGACGAATGCACGGACTGTCATTGATTTTCGAGCAGATATATACACGGGGTCCGATTCTGTGTAACTTGTACTTCGTCTGATCAGTGCCGACCTAATCAGACACTGGAAAAATCCTCAGCTACGCCCATTTGTTGGGCCATCTCGTTCCTTTCTTCTTGGGATAGCGATTCTAACTCGGTACGAATGCAGGCCACTCGAGTGGGTGGATCTTCTTGCTGGTATTGTTGTTGTTCGGGGTCATCTTGGAATCTGTCAAACTCGACAAGATTGGCTTGGGTGCGTTGGGGGCGCTGCTGCAGGCAGTTCCTGGCAAAGTGTCCAACCCTTCCGCAATTGAAGCAGGAGTTGTTCGTGGTGGGCGTTTGTGCAGTGTTTACCCGGGGTCCTTGGCAGGGAGGTCCCCATTGTCATTGTCCTTGTCCTTGTGGTCGACACCATCCTGAGTTGTTGGGGGTGCGTCCTCGGCTGAGGTCCATTGGGACTGGCCGGTCGTTCATCCATCTAGGGGCATTTGACGTGTTGAATGCTCCTTGGGCTGAAGGTGCCTGCCAGTTTTTCTGCGGGGGTCGTTGGTTATTGCTTCTCCAATTCTGATTCTGGGGGCGTTGGGGTTGATTGAAGTAAGTGTTTGTGCTGCTGGTGGCAGGTCCCTTTCCTATGACCTGTTGTAGTATCCCTTGGACCGTGATCTGGGATTGTACGATGCTTTCTAGTTTGTTTTTCAGGTCATGGTAGGTGGTGGGGAGTGATGGGTCGGCCATTTTTAAGAGCATGAAGCGTGGCAAGTTTTTGATGAACTTGCGGCAAGTTTCTGAATTGTTTAGATCATATTTGGCTTTGATGATTAGATCTTCGAAGTTGCTGGTGTATTCGTTTACTGCTAATCCCTCCATTTTTATGTCTTCGATCTCGTTACGAGCTTGTTCGAGTTCAGTGGTATCTTGGAACCGTTCAAAGAAGCGTTGTAGGAATGCAATCCATACGAGGGGAATATTATCGGCGATTGGGTCGAGGGTATCGAGCCAATCACCCATTTGCCTGGCCCATGACGTGACCTTTTCTCCTTTGATGAGGGTGAGGGTGAAGGCGACCTTTTTGATAGGGGAGTTAAATCCTGCCATGTCTGCGTTGATGCGAAGGTATGCTTTGACTTCTTCTATAAATTGTTTGGCTTGCTTTCGTTCTCCTGTGAAGTACTGGGGAAGGCTCCCTATGGCTTTGATGTCTGGGTTTACAGGGATAGGTTGGAGAATATTCTGGTTAGGTGGTCCACCTGGTCCTCCTGGCGGATTCGGTCCTCCTGGAGGTCCTCCTGGTCCTCCTGATCCTCCTGGGTTTCCCCCTGGGTTTGGGTCATTCAGGTCAGGTTTTCCCAAGGCACGGTTGAGGTTGCTAGTGATTTTGTCGCCTTTCTTTTCCTGGTGGTTCTTTCCAAGAGTCTGGATAATATCATCCTGGTCATTAGATATTGTTGTGGTGAGAGTGGTAGTAGCCATCTGGGCTGCAAGTTGTTCGACTTCTTGGTCATCTTCGTGTATGTCGTGTTGTGCTACTTCAAAGTTTGGTGGGCCTAATTCGAACTCGTCTAGGCTAGGTCGGTATTCGATGTTTCTCCACTTGTCTTGAAAGAACATTACCGCTTGCGATTGTCGATTAAGCTTTCCTTGGGGGCTGTCGGTGAAGATGAGGAATGGTGGTTCACTGCTTCGTGGGTCGAATTTGAACACTCTCTTGTTTGGTATTCCTTCGAGTATTTCTGCTGGTTTTAGGAAGATCCTGACGTTGGATCCTTCGCCTTCAAGTCGTGGTGCCAGTTTGTAACAAAGTTGAGTCTAATGTCACCGCCACGTGGTGCAGTCAACAATAGACTAAGCTCGAAGGGATAGTCGGACTGCTAGGTAGTGCTCAAGACACACTAAGTCGATTATGAGGATAAGAGAGACGACTCTGAAGCGTCGTCCAAGGCTTCCACTGGTAAGGGTTCCCGCTGATTGGGCTTCGACCCAATAGCCACCCACAGTATAAATGGAGAAGAGGAGTATATTGAGACTACTGAGACAGGAGACTCAACTTGCCATCTTAGGGACAGCAAGGCGTAGCTTATATACTACTTATGGACTGCTTACTAAGCTAGGATACACACTACTAACTCGAGGCACACAGCCATAAGGTACCATACAACACGACTCTAATGCGAGGCAGACACGAGGCAAACACGAGGCAGCTATGACAGAACCCTAATATTGTACAGTCCAGACAAACACGAGGCCGGTTCCAGAACTTACACTGGGCTAGACCCAGAGGCCGGTAACATTTCGGGCAATGCCGAATTTCCTCAAGTGTAGTTCATTTCTCGTTTGTTGGGCTTGCTTAACTCAAATGCTGTGCCACATTCAACACCCATCACAAGTGATGGCATTGTTTTTTTTCTCTTGGGCTTGCAAGTGCCCATCACCTCCACAGTGGTCGCCACTCCTTCTGGTGGCGTATTTTGCAGTGGCCAGGTGCACTCAGTCGCACCGAATCTCAACCAAAGATTTGGTTTTCATGCTCGCATCCCTGCCCCTGTTCCTTCAAGGTATGTGATACATCTTTTGACATGCTCAAAGTTACTCTTTTCAGGCAGAACTCATCAAGCATAGCACCGGCCATGCACTCACGGGCCTTGATAGGCTGTGTGTCCTCCTTGTATGTTCCTCTGCAATATGCCGCTCGCTCAGCCTCAAAACAACGACGGTAACGATGATGGCTGGTAATCTGAGGCAACAGGAAGGTATGTGCCCCTTTTTAGTGATGATGCTGCCAGACTGATAAAATTTTGGGGCAGCCAGGCTAGCTTTGTTGGACAATTGGTGGTGCCCGTCATGTTCGTTTTTCTGGCCTCAAAAGGCCTCGTCGTCCTGTGTGCCGCCTCCCATGGCAACTTCTTCCTGGGCTTGCAAGTGCCCTTCGTCTCTACAACAGTCGGCGTGCATTCCGGGGGTGTGTCTCACCGCAACAAGGCGCACTCGGTTGTGCCCTTTCTCGACAGTCGTGGCCAGCACGCATCCTCCTGCACATCATCTTGTGGTGTCAAAACTCCCTTGCCATCATGCCTGGTCTGCCCACCTGCAGCAGCAGTGCCTCAGGCATACACTCGCACTCGTTCGGGCGAGTTGCCGTGCCTTGTTGCGTGCATGCTCACCCTCTCATCTCAGCAAATGCCGCCACTACATCTACCATCAATATCCCACAGTGCCCAACATCCCCTGCCCTCAAGATCTTTTTTTTTAATGTAGATTTGTATTTTGCTGCATGTACAGATGTAGAAACTATGTAGTACAAAGTACAACAAATGTAGTAGTCTGTAGTAGCTACTTTAATGGAATGTACCACAGTGCTAAACACACCGCAGTTTTTTGGGTGTACCACGGGTTTAACCTGCTTCTGCAGGTGGAGTGTGGTGTACAGGTATGGTATCAAAGGTGACAGGTACAGTGTGCCAAAAAAAACCCGAGGTGTCACCCGTGCTGATCCCTAAGTGAGGTGGATCATTTGGTTTCAACAGACCAAACAAAGCCCTGGACTTTATTGTATGTCATGTCCATGTTCATTCATACAATTCACTAAGTTGATTCCAGTCAACAATAGGTCCTTTATACCTGGTTGTCAAGTACTCGTGTTGGTTAGCTCTATGTGACTTGGTATCAGTGATGTGATGCCATCGGACAATGGCCCAGTGTCTGTAGTGATCATGTGGCTGACAAGTTAGTTAGTTCGTACGATAATATCATTTATTGTTGCAAATTTATGTGTGAAATGGTCAAAGTAGTCTGGCTTTATTTTTGCATTATTAAGCATAAGGGTGTTAACTTAAACATAAGATGAGCTTGGCTACGGGCAGCAACATAATAAGTCATAATCTAAGTTGACACTACATTACAAAAAATTACTGCTAATAATCGCAATTTATCAGGGTATGTGTTCCCTGATGTGCGATTGAGTTGAAGGGCTGGAGATGGTGACTAATGTGAGACGAAACGACAGTCTTGATGGTGTCCCGTTCAACAAGGCATTTTGGAGACACTTTTTGCTGCCAGGGTATTCCGTTCTACCACAGGGTCAATTATTCCCTCCGTCCTGCTTCCCCATTCAAGACGGAGGTTGATTAGCCTCGCAAGCCAGGTGTTCGGAAACCTCCTCTTCCACACTTGGCTGAGCGCAGGTGTCGGAGTTTGACGATGATGGAGTTTGGAACGGAGTGTGGAAAGAGAAGGTTTCCATAACACCGGCAAACTCTTTGGCGCGACTTGTAAAATTTTGATTCTCTTTGCCTTGGTCGGTCATTCTCTGGTCACTCCCTCCCTTTCTCTTCAACTATCTGGCATCACCGAGTACAATATCATCAATGTCACTGCCTAGCTTTGGCTTAAGATCTAGTAAGACCAACATTGGCGAAAACTAACCCGGCTCAACCCCGAGACCGCAGTATGCTCTCGTACCGTGTGATCGCACAACCAACCACAAGTCACCACCCCTTCTCATTCCCTAACTACCCTGCCATTTCTCTTGTGTAACTCTGTTCAGCTGCCGCCCCTGATACAGATTTGGGCACAGACTCGTCCCACCCAAATAGAAGGGTGTTCCTCATGAATTTCTTTGACAAGCCTGGTGCAGGTAGGGGAACACTCATGGCGCGTCTCGCGTGAAAATATGATATCGTCTTGTTCTCCACAGCCTCAAATGAAACATGTTGTGGAAAGGATACATCCTGTCCACAACAGTGGCCTGTGGTGTCTTCGCGACCCATCCCATAACCGAGACAAATCTTAGATTTCATGCTTATTTTCAAAGACCTAGCAAACACTTTTTATATGTGGTACTAATGCTTATATAGAGTCAGAATATATATTTTGTTTGAGGTAGAAATGATGTTGAAAAGGATGGAGAAAGAATTTTGCGTCCAGAAAGGAGGGTCAAACGCGAGTTTTTCTTAAAAGTTTGCAACAGCCTTTTGGCAGGCACGCCAAAAGTGCCCAAGTTCGGTTTTGGGACACACTTTCAGATGTCAAGCGGAGTCAATCTGAGTTAGTCGGAGTGTGGAGCAAACCGACGCCTAGAGGTTGATAAGGTCGCGCGATAATGAGACCATTTTTGATGAAACTGGCGAACTGATTCCCACAACTGTCATCTGGCCGAGTTCTGATTGGAGATCGGACGGGACTCCCATTGAAAGGAAGCTATATGTGGAGGCGCATGCTACTGTTGCTGACTTGGAACTTCCACTGTTCCACACCCCCTCTTCTCGTTGGGGCCAACAGTTTCGGCATCTGTAACTTCTACCCTTTCTACATAGTGTGCTGCAACATTATCGCCTGAATTTCTCAATCTGATGTCTCCACCCACTGGCAAGCTTAACCGCGACCTTGAGGCTCAACGCAGTCTCCCACAGCGTCAAGGTGCATAAACCATTCCTTCCCCTTTCTTTCCGCTAAATTAGAAGAGCTAATCGTTTTCGAGAAAGACGTGGAAGGACCTGCGGGTCAGTCTCAGACCAAGAGCGACCCTAGTCAAACATTACCCGTGTCGAGCAACCAAGCCGTCAACGACGCGGAGACTCCGAACGGTCTGAACCCTGCCGGTGGGTCCGGGTCAGTTATACCACATAATCAATATTCAGGAACACTGAATGACGCTCTGCATGTGAACAGTGGTCCCCCTGGTGGAGGTTCTGACCCAGAACCCCGCATGATTGGCGACTTTGACAGTGGTGCTAACACGCTCTGGAGTCTTTACGAAACGGAAACCAAGGGCCCCGACGAGGCCCATATTCAAACTCTGAAGGATGATATGGAACGTGTCCTCACATTCGTCCGTACATTTTTTGTCCATGCCTATCAACTCAGTCATACTGATTCATGGCAACATAGACTGGTCTATTCGCTGTCGTTCTCACGACATTCATAATTGAGGGGAAAAAGGGCCTGAAAAGCGACCCGCAAGACGAAATGGCCTATTATCTTCAACAGAACGTCGCCATGCTAGATCAGATTTCCCGCCAGATCTCCTTCATTGCTCCCCAATTCTCCATCCCTTCCACACCGCCCGCCCCATTCCCTGACTTTAAACCATCCGAGTCTGACATCCGCGTGAATGCCTTCTGGTTCATGGCCCTCATCTTCAGTCTCTCTGCGGCATTTCTTGCTACCATCGTCCAGCAAAGTGTCCGCGATTATATGGGCGTCGTCCAACGATACAGTGACCCTCTGAAGAGTGCGCGACTTCGACAGTATTTGTACGATGGATTGCAACGTTGGTACATGCCCACCGTAGAAGCCATACCAGTCGTCCTTCACGTGTCTCTGTTCCTGTTCTTCATGGGGCTTTGCGACTTCGTCTTGAATATCAATACAACAATTGGTCTAACCACCACAATTCCCATCGCTATCACCGCATTGCTGTATATCCTCGCGACACTTTTACAAGTCATATTTCCGCAATTGCCATACCGGACTTCATTATCTGGCATTATCTGGCGTTTGTTTCGGGGAATCATTGGTCGTCGGTTCAAGATTCGGAGTCCTTATGGAGCATCGCAATTTGTGAGTTCGAAGATGTCCCAGAGACAGAGACAGATGCAACTCGCAATGGCAAAAACGGATGATCGCAAGAGACGGGATGAACGGGCGATTCGACGGTTAGTGTCCAACATGACGGATGATGCAAAAATGGAATTGCTTGTCATGGCAATCCCTGGTTCATTCAGCAATGGATGGGGCTTGGCGGTGTGGAAGAAGGTATTGTCGCCTTCAGACAGGAACAAGAACATAAGTCGGAACGAAATTAGATCCCGGCCTGCCCGCGACTCTCATCCCGATACAACGACGCCAACACCTTCCCCGCATCCACTTGCCACTACCTCAGATGTCCGACCAGATGACACCATGCAACGACTCAGTATACGTGTTAGGCACTTGTTGGATACATGCAACAACCGTCGCCTTTTCGTAAATGATACGCTATGGCAGATGCGTACGCGTGCATGTGTCGAGACCACCGCATTGCTTGTAATTCACGCGGATGCCAAACTTGGTCAGTTTGGGGGCATGGACCGCATGGTTAGGCTGCTCGGAGAAATCGGCAAAGATCAAACTGTGCGCGGATCATCTTTGGTGGGAAAGGAGCATACATTCGTGATGCGCTGGACCTGCCTTTCACTGGTGACCATTCGACCGGTTTTGGAATCCAACGAGTTACTGCACAACAATGCAAGACGTGCCGTGGAACAGCTTGAACGAAGAGACTACAGCAGCCAAAGACAAGACGCCACGCGTCTCGATAACATAATCGAAACTTTCGACCGGGCATTATGGCGCCTAGAACGGTTTTCTAGACAGCTGACTCAGAATTGGCCAGAAGATCAGATGGAAGAACGAGTACAAAGGCTCCTCCAAACGAACGATGCTCTGATCGAATGGTTGGAGCAAATCGATATCGACGATGCCGAGTTAAAAACGGACGACTCGTCGATAATCGGAGTCCAACATTTCATCGACCGAATTACCCATAGAGTAATAATTCACCAATTACCAGGCGTTAACTTCGACATCTCTGATACGGCGTCTGCTGACTTCAGCGAATTTGTCGAATTGTTCCGCGATCCCCGTACATTGCTATTCGTATCGCCTTTGCGGAATCTCAGAAGGATTCGCAACTTTGCCCAAACACTCCGAGATATTCTTGAAGAACAAACGTCCGTCCATGACTTCCGGGGAATATTCAAGAGGCTGAAAGAATTTAAGTCCCCAAGCACACTGGATGGCCTGTTCCATCAACAGATTTGGCGTCTCCAGGACCTCCACGATGGCGGTGGTCTTGGATTTACGGTCGAGCTCTTTTTCTTTGCACTCAAGCAGCTGTTATCCAATCCCTCCTCAGAAGAATCCCACTCTGCGTTCTATATCGGCACGTTCCGCGCCATCACACATGACCGGGAGTACAACCGCTCACCCGGGACACAAAGACTCCTCCTTAAAATGGTTTCGCCAGATGATGGCATTATTTTCAGCTTTGACTACCCTGACTATATCATGGACGAGTTTTTGGCATTTATGGGCAAAATTCTTGCAGGACAGACAGAACCACGTATTGACGACGTAGTGCAACAGCTTACTCACTTCCCAACTTATGAACCTCGTTACGCTCTTTCCGTCAAAGTGTTGAACGTTATTCGCCCCTTGCAGGCACCGTCTTCGTAGCCTCTTCATTTCGTACCCAGTCACTGTGTATATCCTTGCCCTTCTTGTAAAGATAAGTGGTCTTTCCGATGACTAGCATTCGGAATATATGCTCTTGTCCAATTATTCGCTGTTATCGCATGAGACACCGCAGAAAAGTTTAATATCTACCCCGTCCATTATTCTCATATTCTGAAACGTTTTCCGATGGCCCGCGTTCGATAGCACCCTCAGCGTCTCTACGAGGACTCGGAGTTGGACCCACTCAAAGGCGCTAATCCGACTTATTAACGATGGGCCATATCTCTTCTCGAATGATCGCCACGGCTCGTAAATCAACACTTTGCGAGTCCTTTTTGATATCAAACTATGATACGTGAGCGAGTCGATGCAGACAATAGACAAGAGTTACACGGAGCTACTTAAACAAGATTGTGACTGTTAGTAATGATGGACAGAATAGGTAGACTTGAAGATAACTGAGTGTACAATGTGACATCTGCCACCAACCAATTGGAGTGCCAACTCATTTCATGATCACTCACTCACGCTCGCAGGGCCAACCGCCCTCGGACGCAACACGTGCCCCGGGCCACTCCCATGGCCATTCTGCTCAGTCGGGGGCAAAGCCACATTCTGCTGCTTGCCCTGCTGCACCAGATTGCGCTTTGCGCGCTTGGTAGTGGGTGGGTGCGGTTCCACTTCCGTCGTGGCGTCGTCTGAATCGGCGTTCTCACTGTCCATAGCTACATCTTTTTTTTTTTTTTTTTGAATCCGAATTTATATTCCGCAGCGCAAGCAATGTACAGACGTGGACACGAGCCAGCCTACGGCCTGCAATCTCCTTTCAAGCTCCAGCAGTCTTCTCAAAGGACTTACGGTCTAAACCAGCCCACCCCTTAAGAAGGGCAGGATTGCAATGGGTAAGGTTGAGGGAGTCGTGAGTGGGATGTGGAAAAGGGTTGGCCAGCTCAGGGCTGCGTATACTGTCATATGAAATGGGCATGGAGGATGGGGCTGAGTGTTGGCGAGGTGGGAAAAGGGAAAACCACCTTTGGCAGAGTGGTGAAAGAATTCGGTAGACGGAACCTAGGGAAGGTGACCCTAGCCATACTGGAGTTGGAGGTATTACGTTGCAGTAGGCCCCTCTCGGCGCTCTTGCATTGCAGCCTTGCGTTCAATTGCTTGCTGATAGCATAATTGTTTGGCAGGTGACCAGCTAGGACTGGCATTATTGGCGGCATTGTAAACTTAGTGCTCACCATGGGTAACCCATGGGTAACTCAGCCTTTACCCTCACCCATACCCACACAAACCCACACCCACACTCATGGGTATGGGTACCACAAGGTATGGGTAAGGGTACTCATGGGTACTATGGGTACCAAAACCTATGTGGGTTGGCACTATGGGTTTGCATTATTGTAGAGAGTAAACTATTTCTACATTATACTATCCCTTCTATCTTCAAGATCTGCCTCATTCCTATTTATATCTGGCAGTGTTGCTGCTTCTATTATATTACTGTCCTTTATTAAGCCAGTTTTATTCCATTCTTTGAGACAGATTTATGCATATGTTAACTGAACTGATAGTAAAT
>QFEY01001544.1:0-11488 GCA_003316435.1 Russula virescens
ACTTATCAGAACAATAGGGCCGGTTCCCACTCGCTAACAGGGGCTAGACCCCAGGCCGGTTACACCACGCTCCTCCTAGACCTCAGACGTCCTCGCTGAGGGCGCGCCCCTTACCCTTTCCGTACAGCTTTTTGGTTGTCTTCCATGCGGAGCGGAACTCGACGCGTCCTCCTGGGTACGGTTGGAAACGGTTGCGGAGGACGCTGACCTTGTCTTGGATGCGGCTCGCCACCAAGCGGCTCTCGCAGAGACGCTTCTTCTCGGTGCGTGCCTCCAGGTCGCAGCGCAGGAGCTCGATGCGGTCGAGCATCTCGCGGCACTCACCGTCGAGCCTTCGGTACCTTTCCACCTCCGCCTTGTATCCCCACTCCCATTGTTTGTCCACCTCCGTGAGTAGGACTTGGTAAGCGCTGCCACTGCCCGCCAGAACATGGCGGAACCAGGGCTCGAGGGGCTTGAGCTCGGTGTCTTCGTCGTTCGGGTAGTCGGAGGGGGCGTATAGGTCGGCAATGAAGGGGGTGTCAGCTGGGCCTTGCCCATCGTGGAACACAGCCACGCGACCGTTCTCGAGCTGCTTGACCCATTTGGTGGGGCGGTAGAACCCCGAGCCGATGGGTACCTGTATCTGGGGAACCCGGTCGTCAGCCGCCTCGTACCCGTCGGGGCACATGTCGTAGATGTCCCGGTAGTGTTCCAACTGGGCGTCGCAAGACTTGATGCTTGCCTCCAGGACCTCGATTCGGTCCTTGTGCTGAGCGGCGCGGGCGTCGAAGGCGTTGACCATCCCGGTGACGATGGCGATGGTCCGCTCCTCGTTCCACTCGTTGCCTTGAAGGGCTGCGAGTGCGGTGTGGGGCGATAGGCGGGATGCGGCGAGGACCTGCAGGTTGATTTGATCGCCGGTACTGGAGGTGAGGGCGTGAATGGTTGGCGCAGCCAAGTCCTCGATTTCGAGGTCGATAGGGTTGGCGCTTGACCCGGCGCGGAGACGGATGGGGAGTGGTGCGGGGGACTGGCTGGACTCGACCAGCATATGGTTGGAGCCATCGTTGGATGCGTTCGAGGACATGGCTCAGAGTTTGTCGTGGATGGGGCAGAAGACGCGATCGCAGGCAGTGAAGTGAAGGGTTGCGTGGGAGGTGGTGCTGGCGTTAACCTTACGCTTCTTCTGGGGTTTGGTTCGTAGGAAGGAGTCGTGGACGGGACAGGTGAGGAGTGTACAATCGTACCAGTGGATCTTTTTGTGAGCTCTTTCCTCCTTTTTGCGTCGAGTCTCGGGAGTGTCAGGGCGTCGAGGGGTGAGGAACTCGGGGTTGGCCACAGAGAACCAGTCGGACTCGGTTGGTGGTTCGTAGTGGATAGAGGTGAAGGCGTTCGGGTTGGTAGATGATGAGGCCAGCGTTGGAAGGGGAGACGAATACAGTTGGGAAAGCTGATGCCTTGTCGACCCCGAGAGTTAGTGGCTTTTATCTCTTCTCTCGGGCGTCTTTGGTGATATTGCTTGATAAGAAGGGGTGCGTGGACATGGTCAGCTGGTTCCCATGTGTTGTCACTTTCGGGATACCCCTTCCACTTTACGAGGTATTGGAATGTTCTGGACCTTCCATGACATCTATGGCTCCTTATCTGCTCCACTTCGTATTCTTCTTCGCCACTGATAAGGTCAGGTGGCGGTCGGGTGAAGTTAGGTCCGTGGGCGGTCGTTTCGTGATAGGGCGATAGGAGTGAGGCATGAAACACGTTGTGGATGCGCCATGTCAGTGGGATCCAGAGTTTGTATGCCACCGGTGACACTTCTTGTTCTATGACGAACGGTCCATATCGTTTTGGGTTTAGTTTGGTCGCCTGATGCTGTAGCCGTAAGTGTTTTGCTTCGAGCCAGACCTTATCTCCCTTGTGGTATTGTGATGGGGGTGGTCCAGGTTCTGTCGCGACCTTCGTAAGATTGGTGATGGCCGTTGTTCGATACTCCTTTAGGTGACGGAGTCTTTCTTCCATTGTCATGTTGTTGGTGGGCGTGAGAAGAGCGGGGATTAGTACAGCCTCGTGCCCCAAGAGGATTTGATTGGGCGATAGACCTGTGGTGGCATTCTTCCTGTTATTGTGCACGGCCGTTGCCAGTGGTAGCCACTCGCTCCAGTGTTCGGGGTGTGCTGTTGTGACCAGTCGGAGATATCCTTCAATCCATTGGTTCTTGCGTTCAGTTAGTCCGTCGGTTTGTGGGTGGAAAGCGGTGGATATGTTTTGTCGGATTCCAAGTCCTTTTGCTAGTGCTTTGCTGAAGTGAGACGTAAACCGAGGATCTCTGTCGCTGATAATCTTGGTAGGCAGTCCGAACCATCGGTAGATATGTTCCATGTATAGCTGAGCAATTCCTGGTCCGGTGATTGCGGTGGAGCAGGGGAGGAAGACGGCCGCTCTCGAGCATCCATGGTCGACAATGGTGAGTATTGCATCCTTTCCTTTGTAAGGAGGTAGCCCAGTAATGAGATCCATCGCGACTTGCTGGAATGGTTTGGCATCTGGGTCTGTTCCTATTCGGTAGAGGGGCGTCTTTTGTCGGTGGGTTTGTGGTTTGCTCTGCTGGCACGTCGCACATCCTTTTACGTAGTCCGCTATCCACTCTTTCATCCCCGTCCAGGAGTAGTGTTGTTGTGTGAGTCGTAGAGTTTCATCTCTACCCGGATGCCCTACTCCAGGATGATCGTGGTAGAGTAACATTAGCGATCTTTTTAGTTCTTCGGCGTCCTCGGGGATGGGCAACGTAGTCCTTCGTTGCTCCGTCGCGGTGCGGCATCTATGCGGTGGAATCATGACAAGGTTCTGGTTGTCGTTGTCGCCCTTGTCGGTTCCAGGTGGTCGGGACAGTGCGTCTGCCGCTGTGTTGGTTTTTCCTGGAATGTGCTCGATTTCGTAGTCGTATAGCTGCAGTTCTGCTTGCCACCTCGCTTGTCTACGATTCAGGTTGTGTGCTGATTTCCAATACTGCAGGTTCGCATGGTCCGTGCGTATTAGGAATGGGTGTTGTGTCCATCCAAGGTAGGGTCTCCAGTGTTGTAGGGCTTTGATGATGGCCAGGAGTTCTCAGTCATAGATGTCGTAGTTTCGTTCGGTCGGGGTGAATGTCGCGGAATAATATGCAATAGGGTGCAGGATTGGTTTGCGTCGTTTGTCCAGTGATGGCGTAGTGTGTTCACCCGCTTGCGAGAGTATGGCACCCACGCCATAAGTGGAAGCATCAACCTGTAGGATGAACGGCTTCATCCAATCCGGTTGCATAAGCACCGGTGAGGCACACATTCTTGTTTTCAACTCCTCGAAGGCCTTCACTTGTCGTTCCTCCCAATGCCAAGGAGTAGCCTTTTTCGTTAGATCGAGTAGGGGCTGTGCGATCTTGGAATAGTTGGGGATGAAATATCTGTAATATCCCGTAAATCCCAAGAATTGACGGATCTCTGTCGGGTTCGTCGGTTGTGGGTAGTCTGCGACACCTTTAAGCTTCTTTGGGTCCATTTTAATCGTGCCTTGTCCGATTACGACACCTAGGTATTCGACCTCCGGTTGTTCGAAGACACATTTCTCTGGTTTGAGGTATAGGTCATGGTCTGCTAGCCGTTTGAGGATCTGGTGTACTTTTCGTTGATGACGTTTGCGGTGTTCCTCGTCTGTTTCCCCATCCTCTTGTTTTGTATGGATGAGGATGTCGTCCATATATACCGACAGCCATCGTTGTGCAATCTCTGGGCGGAAGATGGTATTCATCATTCGTTGAAAGGTCGCTGGAGAATTTGTGAGGCCAAAGAACATGACTGTTGGTTCGAAGAGCCCTTCCGGTGTTAGGAATGCCGCTTTCCACTCGTCGCCCTCTCTGATCCTGATATTGTTGTAGCCCCATCGCACATCGAATTTGGTAAACAGTGTGCAGCCAGCCAGTCGATCGATGGTCTGAGAAATGAGGGGCGCGACGGTCCTGTCTCGCTTGGTATATTTGTTAAGGGGTCTATAGTCTTGTACCGGTCGGAGCTTTCCATCCTTCTTCTTGACGTAGAAGAAATTGGCGCAGTATGGAGAGTTGGAGACCTTGATGGTTTGTCGTTTTAGATGTTCCCCAACAAACCGGGTGGTTTCCGCAATCTCTTCTTGAGTCAGCGGTAGAAGACGCCCCGGCAGCGTGGCTGGTGCGTTGGGGAGCAGTTCAATGGCATGGTCCCATATCGTGTGAGATGGGAGTCTTTGTGACGCTTGTTCACTAAACACCTTCCCATGTCGACGATATTCGTTAGGTATGGATGACAGATCGTCCGATGGTGGGCTTTCTGGGTGGAAGGTGACTCGTCCCAGGAAATATCGATCCCCATTTGTTGGAACGGCTCCATTCCTTGACCATCGAAGGAAGTGCTGCATCGGACTTGGTCTGATAGGTCGTGGAACGTTCCTCTGTTGCACTACGTATCGTGCCTTTTTCGCGTTTGGTGCTCTTGCCACGATAGGCAGCTGCGAGAAGTCGATCCATCCTCGTTTCCAATCGATCTTTGGTTGTGTCGCGGAAAACCAGGGATATCCCAATATTGCCCGATGTTCCCCTAGATCGGTTAAGAAGAACCTCATGGTCGTTCTTTGTGTTCCCGTCTGAAGCTCCAGATCGGTATAGTATTGCAGCGTTCCACTCTTGTTTTCCGTTCCGTCCACATTGTACAGTGGTCTAGGCGTTTCCAGCTGCTTGATGGGTAACTGCGCCCATTTCGCGTATTGCAGATTCATGAAGTTTTCTGTCGCGCCAGAATCTACTAGGGCTACGACCTCGGCTCTTTTCGCACTTGACTGAACGAACATTCGTACTGTCATTGATTTCCTTGCTGACATATATACAGGTCCATCTGTGCTACTTCTTGCCCTAATCAGTGCCGACCTGATCAGGCGAATTGAAAACCCTCAGCTGTCTCCATTTCTTTAATCATTGCATCTTGTTCGTCCGTGGTAAGACTTCCCAATTCCGCGCAGATACGGGCTACGCGCGATGTGGTTGGGTCGCCTTCTACTTGCTCCATTTGTTGCTCGTTTGTAGGATCGAAGTCAATGAGATTGGCATAGGGGCCTGGATTTCGTCGGCTTTGTTTGTCCGGACAATTCCTTGCATAATGTCCCTCTTGTCCGCATTGGAAGCAGGCGTTGTTCGTGTTGGAACTTCGTTGGGTTTGAGCGGTGTTTCCTCCGAATCCTCCTCGGCCTCGACCCCTCCAGTTGTTTGGGGCCCTTCCGCGGCTCAGATCCATTGGTACTTGTTGGTCGTTCATCCACGGAGGGGCCGTGCTGCTAGTCACGTTTGGATTGGCTCGTGGCGCTCTCCAATTGTTAAATGAGGAGGGGCGTCCTCCTGATGCGAACGGGCGTCCTCCACGTGGGTGTCGATCGAGTGATGCCGGAATATACCTAGGTCCGGGGTTGCGAGACGGGCCCATTGCAGGTCCTGGACGTTTATTGAGGAGATCCTTGAGTAAATTCTCCGTCACTTGCGCCGACTTGACGACCCTCTTTGCTTTTGTTTCGGCGGCGAGATACCCTTCGGGCATTTCTGGATCCATGATTTTGTGCAGGATCCATGGCGTTTTCTTGAATGTAGAGAGAAACTTATATGCCGTCTCCGAGTGCGTTAACGAGTATCCCGCTTTATCGACTAGTTCGCGAAACGTAGTAATATGCTCGTCAATGAGGGGTGGCTGGTATTCGAGCCTTTCTAGCTTTTGACGAGCCTTTTCTTCCTTCGTTGTATCGATAAACCGTTGTCGAAATATTTGGAGGAATCGGGTCCACAACGCTTCTATGTTGTCCTGTGGCATAGTAAGACCGTCCAGCCATTGGCCAACCATTCGCGCCCATTCCGCGACCGTAGGTCCCTTGAGGAGAGTAACAGTGAACGCGATTTTCTTGTAGGGGGAGTTGTATCCGGCGACGTCACTGTTGAGGCGAAGATACGCCTGTACTTCCTCGATGAAGTCTTCGGCTCTTTCTCTGTCGCCGGTAAAGGGTTGTGGGAGGCTTCCCATGGCTTTGACATCTCCTCCGACATGCACGGGCTGTTGATTTGGGGCCTGTGGTATGTTAGGGGGAAAGTTGCCCGGATCTCCTCCTGGTGGTCCCCCTCCGTTGTCCGGATTGGGATCTCCTCCTCGCATGTCTCTTCCGAAGGCCCTATTGAGCTGCGTGTCAATATTGCTGCCTCCTTGTGATGAGACCCTAAATGAAACTGTGTCGAGCTGTTCTTCTGTCATTGTACTTGTCGCCATTGCTTTTCCTTTGGCTTTAAGTTCTGTAGGGATAGGTTGTGCCCTGATGGCTGCGTCGGTCGGGTCGTCTGGGTATGTAGCCTCTTCTGCGTTAAAAGCTTCTGCTTCTGTTGCAAACACTCCTAGTTTGAAAGCGTGGGCGTTGTCGTGCCACTCGGTGTAGTACCACCGGTCGTTGTAGAGAATGACCTTCCTTGTTTGTTTGTTGATTGTACCTTCGTTGTTATCGCAGAAGACGAGGTAGGCTGGTCCAGCTTGTGGATGGTGTTCGAATATCCGCGTATTGGGTTTCCCTTTAAGGGCTGAATCTGGGTTGACATGGGTAGCCCTCTTCGTTTCCGGCCCGGGCGTTCGTCCGATCTTTGAGCTCGCCAGGGTGAAATAAGAAAGTTGATTCTAATGTCACCGCCGCATCTTGTGGCACTGTAGCGTGTGCCGGTTTGTTATGATAGAGTCACCCTATAGACTAGTAGGGTGTTGAGCTAAGTCTCTGAAGCGACTTAGAAGGGCTTATAGAGTCAAGGGTTACCGCTCTAGAGTACGTCCTAGAACCCCTTAGAGGTCAGACTATAGGATAGTCCAGAAGAAGAGACAGGAGAATCAACTTGGCCCGTCTTAGGCGCAAGATGCCTGCCTTATATACATTTCAAGGCGCGGGAGCCACCTTCCCATATAAGATGGTCAGGCGCTGTAGAAACTACTAGAACATCACGGAACGTACTACCAAGTATCACCTGGTATAGTACACTGCCATAAGGCACAGACACAAGACAATAACGACCAATCGTAAGACTACTACTTATCAGAACAATAGGGCCGGTTCCCACTCGCTAACAGGGGCTAGACCCCAGGCCGGTTACAGTTTCAGTGTGTAATGAGGAATTTGATCTGCGTTGCCTAGAAGGCTCTGCGGTGTATGTATATCGGCCTTCGCCCAATATAGGCATAGGGCCGGTCCGTTTGGACTGCTTATCAACTCGTGTCGTCCCTATATGAGCCACACCGGCTGTATAGTGGCTATGCATTTATTGGCTAATTACTCTTGCTCACGCAGTTGTAACACATCGTAAGGCGTCCATATATGGCCGCCTTACACCCTCCCCCACGAGAACAAGCTCAGGGAAAAATAAAAGAAATGGAATAGCTTTTTGTTACCAATGTCGATGAGTTGGTATTTAACAGTACATGGTCAGGAGTATACGAGCACAGGACTCAGGGATACAAATACATTTGACCCCTTTTGGGTTGTACTGTGATGGCCCTTTGTTTGCCCTAGCCCAGGCCCATCTTAGTGTCCTCGTCCTTGTCACCCCATCCATGGACTTGGACAATTTCTTCCTCGTCTAGGATGGTGATGCAGGTTTGGGCGAAGTCCTCGGTGGGATCTAATGGTGTTGTAATAGGTAAAGGGGACTCTGCTCTGGGCTGATGATGAATGGGCGTGGATGTGTTGGTGTCCACTCTAGGGTTGGGCACCAGGGCCTGAGAGTCTTTCGCTGCCCGGGATTGCTCGAGGGCAGGGTTATAATTCCCTGGGGCGTTCACATGTACTGAGCTAAGAACCCACGCGGGGTTTTCGGTGATATGTTTACGGGCCAGGTCTCTTGCTTGCTCCAGAATTGGCGCGTAGAGACTAGTGGGGTGATTTTTGAGGTCCATTTCGATGTAAGCAGTAGCCCAAGGGTGCCACAGCTCTGCTTCTGCGGGGGATACTCCGCTCCAGGCTGGGAACTTGGCCACTTGTTCAATGCCTATCTTATGTGCAGCGCCGAATTGGGCCTCCTCGTAAGGATTGGAGCGTCTGATCTGATAAATGGGTGAATTATTTTGTGCCAGTACTTGATCATATCTTTGTGGCACACCTAGCAGCGCTGCAGCTGCTGAGAGGAAGTTAACTCAGAGGGGGCCACTGCGTATGGCCGTTCCTTTGATATTCAGAGGTAGGAAGGCTAAGAGGGCACGATTGCCCTCGATGTGGGCGCTCTGATAGCCTTTCCCAACTAAGGGAATTCCTATGTATCGGAAGTTATCTTCCGCTAGTCGTTTCTCGCATAGCCAGCGTCTCCAAATGGCTGGGTGTGTTGCTGGCAGGGGTTCAGGGCAAGTAGTGGGCTGTGTCTCCAGTCCAGTCTGTAAGGTGTTCCATTGGTCGAGAGCATGGCTATGAAGATTGCCACGCAACTCTGGTGGGGTGAACTTAATACGATCTGCATATGCTCTGGCATGCCCGATCTTATCGGGAGATGTGAATAATGCATCTACATCTGTCTGCGTTTGAGGATCTTTCTCAGGCGAGATTAGTATGCCATCCCTCCCCCCTAAGACAACACCCAGGAGAGGAATCTTCTTGCGAAGCTTGCATGCTGAGATAGCTTCTGGGGTAAGGAAGCGCTCGCGTCTGATAAGGGTGGTATTAAAATTGGGAGTGCCATCGGGATTCAGGTGTCTGATGGCTAAGATATAACGCTTATGAGCATGGAAGTCAAGTTGTCCATCGGGTGTACATGGGACAGTGCCATGCGCTGCGTAGAAGGAGTTGTCCAGGCAATAATAGATAATGGGGAGTAGTGCAGGGAAGCCGAACTGGGGAGCAATCGGGGTGGGATCTGGTGCTGATGCTGGTGTCTCTTCATCGGCCAGCATGATATCGTTAGGGATATCCGATAGGCGGGTTAGTAACCCAGGGATCTGTGGATCAGGTGTGATTGCTAAGTCACCTGAAGGATCTAATGGTTGCAGCCTTGATAAGAGCTGCGGAGGGGCAGAGACAGGCCTTGGTGATGAGGGATTGTGTTCCTCATCCATAGGTGTATCAGAGAGTGTCTGCGATGAGGCAGGGGGCGAGGAGTCTCGCCTTGCTATTTTGTGTGGCCTGGCTTCGAGATCTGCGATGTGCGCCTCAGAGCGTTCGTATTTGCTCTGGAGTGTGGACATCTGGTTAGTGAGTTCCAGGCATTTGTTCTTCGCATCATTGAGCGCAAGATCTCTCATTGCGTTGTCGGAATTGGCAGCTTCTAGGTCTGTGAACAGTGTATTATTCTGTTCAGTTAGTGTTGTGTTATCAGTGGCTAGCTTGCCAATGATGGACTCATCGTGCTTGCTTTCAGTGGCACGGAGGGATTTTGAGTTATGTAGGATGTTTTCGAAGTAATGATGGGCCCATGAGGCGCATATACTACATGTGTGAGGCTCGTGGGTGATGATGCGAAGCTGTTCATTAAAGGTCCACTCAGAGGTGGTAGGCATGATGGGCATGGATTGCGCTAAGGCAGTGGGAGTGCTGCTAGTGTTGGGATCGGACGAGTCCGGTACTGTGGGTTCCCGCATAGTCTGATTAACAGTCCTACGATGAATGCGGGTCATCAGCGGGTCATATATGTGGGTTTTGCAAGCGTTATATAGTTTGTAGGGGTACCCCTGTCTCAGTGGAGTGGGTACCCTGTTTCTAGTACAAGCGATTGACGCGATCACTTGTACTAGTCATTGATCTGACTTGCGGCGCGGGAGATCGACAGGATCTCCGATGCCCATTAGTTCTAGATAGGCATCAAGTGCCTGTAGGTCTTTACATGTTTTGTGAGTCTCCCAAGTTGTGTCTCCCAGATTCCAACGAATCTGGAAAGACAGTTTGTTCTTATCCCAGCTATGGGCTAGGATCTCATCCACCAACCATTCCTGATTATCAGGGGTACCGTAGTCGTAATAAGGAATGGTTTCCCGGTGCGGGAATAGTGCATCATCATTGGCTAAGTGTGCGCGTAACTTACTCCGATGGAATCGGCCATGTAGATTGCGTGCTTGTAACTGCGTAGGTAGATTTATTTTGTATGATGATACTTCTGGGCGTGTGTCAAGTACTTTGAATGGACCAATGTACTTAGGGAGTAGTTTGGACACATGCCCCTTTGGTAGGGAGAGATCTGATGTAGACACATAGACCAAATCACCGATCGCGAAGGTATCATCTTCTGATCTTCGATAGTTAGCGTGATGTGTCTGTCGTACTCTGCTTTTGATAATAGCATCATGTGCTTCCACTAGATTTCGGAGTGCTTTTGTTACGAAGTATTTCATGCCAGGAACAGTGCTGTGCTCCGGCCGTGTACCAGGGTTCATGCTAGGCGTGTACCCGTAGTTCAATTCAAATGGGGCAAATCCCGATGAGCTACTGATAGCTGAATTGATGGCGAGTTCCACCATCGGTGTCTTATCAGACCAGTCCTTCTGGTCAGGTCTTACTATGGCTCAAAGGATCTGAGCAATAGATCGAATTGCTCGTTCTGATGCTCCATCCGTTTGTGGATGGAAAGACGTAGACATAAGCAATTTAGTTCCAAGAAGCTTATGGGTTTCTCGCCAGAATCTGGATGTGAACTTAGAGTCTCAATCGGATACTATAGATTGTGGTAGGCCGTGTAGTCGCACAATCTCTCGGACATAGATCCAGGCGAGTTCACTCACAGTGGTAGTTGTATGGATAGGCATGAGGTGTACCATCGACGTGAGGCGGCAGATCACTACCCAGAGGTAATCAAAGTTGCCTGAATCAGGAAATGGACCTACGAAGTCCATTGCTATAGATTCCCATGGTCGAGAAGGGATCGGTAAACTGTGTAGTAATCTGGGCACTTTCTGCGTGCTGGATTTGGTTGTTTGACATATGGGGCAGGTTTTGCAGTAATGCTCAACGTCCTGTCCAATTCATGGCCACCAATAGTAGCGACGAATATATTCTGAAGTCTTTTGTGGCCCTAAGTGTCCTAGCACTTGATGTGCTTGTGCCAGGATCACTTCCGTTAAGCGTTGCTTACTGTACATGGCTGATGGGATACACAGAACGCGGTCTCCTGCCTGATTGTGTGTATACAGAAGATCATCGATGACTTCGAAGTTCTTGTGATGCCCTGGGGCCTTGATTACTTTAACGAATAGTGTATCTTTTCCATATCCTCTTCATACATTCTTTAGGAAAGATAGATCGCCCTCAACTTTAGGGCGAAGATCTGTGTAGTGATTTAGTGAGTCAACAATTCAAGGATCTTTTTGAGCCTTTGGATCAGATCGATCCTTGTTTGTAGAAGGGTGATCTGGCTCTTTATTTGCAGCTAGTTCTGCTGCTTCTGCTTGGCGTGGTTCTACACCTTCGATAATTTTACGCTTAGGTGCATATGATATTGGTTCATCTGGCCTCCTGGGTGGACGCC